>CANYLF010086799.1:0-13603 GCA_948193215.1 Bocquillonia castaneifolia
TCTTACAATTTATTAATAAAATACTATCATTTATATAATTATGCATCCATTTATTATTTAATGTCTATTATTTATTTTAAATGAATATTTACTTGCTAATAATAACAAGTAAAATGAAATAAACATAAAAAGAAAATAAAACAAATTTTCATCCAAGTAAAAATAGGGATTAAGAAAATTAAGCTCCCAAAAATACCATTAAATGTCACAAGTGCAATAAGTCTTGAAAAATTACCATTTAAATCCAATATTCTATTCTAAAATTTAACACTACACATTTTTTAAAATAATTATTTTAACTTATGAAAAATTAACCACCCAATAAAATTTAAAGATAAGAATGAGTAAATTACCCAAGATAAAACCAAATTATTTATCACATATATGTCTAAATATATATTTTTTTACACAAAGAAAATTGGATTTTAATTTTAATTTTCCAAAATGAAAACAGAAGTATTTTTGGGAATGCTTTTGATTTCCAGTTTCATATCATTTATTCGAATAAAAAAAACATTAAATCAGTAAAAGGAAAATTATTATATTATCATTACATATTTAAAAATTTAATTAACTATATATATAATTATTTTAATGGACCCGGACAAATTGGGTATCTACAAATTACATATGGTCACTTATGGGTAATTTTATTTTATCAAATGAATTTGTCTATTTTAATACATTCACTTTTTATGGGTAAGCATATTATAATTTTCTCATATATCAAAATATATATTCACATTATAATTCTTTTTATTATATTGATGTAAAATTTTTAACCATGTAAAAAAATTACATTTCATAATATATATTATTAAATATACAACTTAAAATTAAAAAAAAATGCCCGCAGCATCGCGCGGGTAACATACTAGTTAAGAATAATCATGCACTCTTCCACAATGTGAACAAAGTATGAGCAGGCGTGGAACTAAATGGGGCGGGATGGCAGTAGAAAAGGAAAGGAAGGGATTGGAGACCGAACACTCACATTTTGGGGAGATATCTGTATATTTAGGTAGTATATAACTAATTTTTTTTTGTTAGGCTGGTAGTGGCCACGGCACTGTATAAGGTGGTTCCGGATCCTGAGTATGAGAGTTATGAACGCATGCACCAGATTTAAGCAATCAGTTTCGATAGTTAAATTTTAGTCTTTGTCCCTTCAACCAGTTGAGAGCTTCGCCACAACTGATGGTTTGGCTAAACCTGCGTTTACTAATGGAGAATCTCTCAAGCTTTTTATTGGCAAGGTGTCTTCCAAAGACACGTTGCCACTAGTATTGTTTTTTTTTTTTTTTTTTACAATAATCAGTGATGAGACTAATGCTATTGGTGGTAATAAACATGTTATGTTAATTCGCCTGAAAAAAAGTCACAAGCAGTAGCAAAAGCAGCAAAAATATTTTTATAATTAACATTATAAAGTTATTTTTTTCTTTTGAATTTCTGAAAAGTAGATTCATCTATTTGCCTTTGCCTCCAAGCAACTTTGAAATGAATCCTGTAATCGTCTTTGATCATATTGGTTAGGTCTTTCAAAATCAATCTGAAGATAACATGGATGCCCATAAGTTGAACTGCGCCACATTCATCAAACTGCTGAATTTTGTTCAGAGCCAACCGATGGTTTTTTTTTCTAAAAAAAGAAGAATTTATTAAATTACATTTTTGTTGAAATTTACACAGCCTGGAGTTTGCACAACTGTACATGTAAATGTATATTCTAGTAGATAAAATTACAGCTTCACTTCCTCTTCTTGTCTTCCTGTTCTCTTTCAAGAACTACAGGAGCAGCCGGAATGCTAAACCACCACTCTCTCAATCTCCTTAACAACCTTTCGCTACTTGCTTTTCTTGGAGGTGAATACCGTGTAAACACCTCCAAAAAGATGAATAGAATTATGTACTAACTAGGTATAAAAACCAGGATCAAAGACGCGCAGAATAGTGCTAGAGCAAATTTTTCGCTTGCCTGTTCATCATGTAGATACCAAACAAATATCAACATAGACAGAGTGCACTTGAATTATAAATGGAAATATGCATACAATAATTATGAACTGAACCATAGATGAAGATATCCACATGCATTTGATGAGCTTCTAGCACAGAGGAAAAAAAAATGCAAGAGGAAATACATACAAGTCTGCAAGGGAAAAGTGAGAAGCCGTACCTGAGGGAAACAGGACAGCAACAGAGCACGAAACTTGAGGAGGGCAACATTTCCCTCCTGGATGAGCTGTTCAGTTTGAGAAATTGCATTCTGAACAGCCAAAAGCTGCTCCATTGTGTTCATTGGTGGAGGTGCTGTTACTTTAAGTTCCTCCACATCTTGGCCAAAAAATCTTGTAATCACCATGAACATAGCAAGAAAGATATGTGCCACTCCGAAGGCATAAGCCAGCCACCCCCTAAGATGAAAACCATGCAAGTCCTCATCAATGAAACCTACCAGAATGATGTGTGCAGAGAACAATCATGAATTATCAAACATTCACCTATTTCTTTAAAACATTAATTTTCATTTCTGTAATCATCTTTCTTATTGATTTCTCTAAAAGTTCACTGTTTTTATGCATTAACACCTACTAAAAGAAAAACACTACAATTCACAGCTCCTATATTCTTATAAATATATTAAACAAGAATGAGAAGCCCACACACCGCACATCAATGTGTAAACAAAATCAGAATGCACGTCTCCCATGAGGTAAATAATAGAATAGAGAGAATTGCTATAATGAAGCTGGTCAGCAATGCATCCATCTTTGGCAGAAGAAAAATTGCAATATGTAATGTGTTATAGCTACAGGAAAAAAAAAGAACATTTTGGAAAGGGTACATCCGCAAATAAAATTATTGCATTTTTTCTCAAACTAGATTTTAGTGGATTCCCAGTAAAAGAAAAAATCAAGTATATTTCTAACTGCTTTTACCAAGAAAAAATCAAGTATATTTCTAACTGCTTTTACCCACACATAAATTATTTGTGGTACCAACAAAACAAGAAAACTAGAATGGTCAACAAATTCAAAAAAACAAAAAATGAGCAGCAAGCCCTTATACTTCATTGCATGCAATCATGAATATAAAATTCTGGTGACAGGAATAAGAGGGTAAATGCAGTTCTTTCACTTAATTTAATCAGGTGCAAGCATCTCATCTCAGGTAATCAGGGGTCTTGGCATCTTAAGGGCATCTTTTCCTTTTGACAGCATTGGATAAACATGCAAAAGTTATAAAGCATCAGCTGATAAATTCTTTCATATTGTGAGAATATATTCAAATATATTTCTATGATACATTTAACTTATTGAGGGTTAGAGTGACTTTAACTTATCCCAGCTCCTCTAGCATTGGTGGAAAGAGCAATAAATTTCCTACAGAAAACAGGAATCAATTGTGATTGATTTGTTAACTTGTTCTTTAACATATGTAGTTGAGCCAGACACTCAGGTGAGGGAACCCATTCTCCATGAGGAGAGGGAAGGGGAACAAGTTTGATCCCCATCTGATAGCTGTCCACCAACAGCAGCTGGTTCATGTGTTGGATCTAGGTTTACATTAGACAAGGTAAGACATGGCAAAACCCACCTACTCTTGCATGTCCCATTCCTACACCTATTTTTTTCATTCATGCCAGAAACTAAATACAAAGAACTGGAACTTACATAGGAATCCCAAAATCAAGTGGCACCATCCCTCATCCAACCATCATAGATTCTTAATTGATACAGCCATAACAACAACTAGATAGCTTAACACAATTTGGTCTGTTGGCTGTTGAAAAGGGAAAGCATAACTCTGACAAGCTAGACTTGACTAAATTCTAGGTATACAAGGAAATGGGCAACAGGACTTGGGTTACTGCAAAATCCTGCAATAGTTTTTATAATTGCAAGAGTAATATATCCTATGTCTAAACAGAAAACCCTATTAATATTCAGCTTAACAGCAGACTTTTGATACCATTCTTAATTTATTTTGGAATTACTAAAATAACTCAAAGCTGTTAGATCTTTAAAGTCACCAAGAAACATCTTTGATTTCTGTCATATGCATATTAGTCATCAACAATGTAAAAATGTACATGTCTCACCTCCAAATGACATAAGTGAAAATCAAACAGAAAATAGAAGATTTCACTGGATCATCCCACAATGCCAAGGCAAGAAGCCACTTTCCAACTTCCACAACAGGGTGAAGCAACTCCTGCAAATGCATTAGAAATTTTAAACATATTATGAATCATGTATTGGAAGGTGGAGGAATGGATAGATGAGAAGATAACACAAAAGAGAATGCAGAATGGTCCAGTCGATGACACAATTGAAATAGGCTGACCAGATGAGCAACTATAATACAAGTATCTAAGATCATAGATTCAAACACACACATAAACCCAGAACGAAAGACAAATCATTCACCACTGCCTATTACTGTCAAGAAACATAAAACCATTCCACACTTCAATCTTTCAATCAACCAAATATTTCATCTTCAGTTAAATCACTTTCAGTTCCAGTATTGACAAGGAAAGAAGCAAACACAAAAAGTGGACATGTAACAGGGCGTGACAGGGGGAAAGAGTGTTTTGATTTGAAAGAGTGTATTCATTATGTGAGATGACAAAATATAAATGTAAGTTGATGAAAAGTAGTTTTAACGTCACCTTCATAACTGCTACATTGGTGTCAATACCATCTACTTTGACTTCATTAACTGTTTCTTGAGCTTGCACCACCTTTTTGTAGTTGTTTCTGCATTCCTTAACTGCTCTTTCCAATGAGCTCATTTCTCCCACAGCTATCTCACCTACAGCTAGCCCAGCTTCATTTGGATCACTAGAACTTGATCCAAACACAAACCCTAGATTGGAAACCATCGCCAAGGCTGAGATTGTATACATTCCGCCTCCAGCCTTACAATTGTTTGCACAGTCTAGTTCTCTCACAGTAGACATGCTTGCGAGTGTTTCTAGTATCAAATCTCCACCAGGAAACTGATCACAAATATTAAACATGAGAAGATTTTCATAATGAAATGAGTTTGCAGAAATAATTTCTTGAATGGCTTGTAATCGCAGAACTCCAAGAACAGCCTTTGAAAGTGCTTCATCCCGTTCAACTCCTGTTAGGTGAAATTTATTTATGAATCTGTGAACATACAAAATTTCTTGGATGATTGCCAGCCAGTAATCACGACGACTGTGCCCTTTAAACTCAGGAAACTCTATGACTACTGGTTCTGATCTGCAGGAGAAACAGAGATATCTAAGTTTCAGAAAAACTCGGTTGATGAAAATGAGATATCATCTATATTTTAACGTGAAAAGAAAAAAGAGGAAATGTTCGGTCAGGAGAAATATAAATGAATCATGCCTTACAAGGAAATAGATTTATATGATACAGCCTTGTCAAAGAGCCGTGTACCCCATGGTCCAGTTAACTCAGATTTAACAACTTGTTTTAGATCCTCTGACAAATCATATACTTTCGGCTTATCATACGATACAACACGGAGAGCTTCAAAGTATAATGCATGATCTGTGAGAATAAGCCGACCTGTATACCACAAGTGTCAAGAGAAATTGACCAAATATTGATCTACAGCATACATGTACTTTTCAAACAATATGTAAGAGAAGAAAACTTTAACCATTTATTAGTACTATTCTACAAAAAAGCTCAAATGAAAATGAATACTTGTATAGTTTATATCTGTTTAATATACAGGGATACATGAAATGACAATAGGTAATATCTGTTTTATAAACAGGGATGCATGAAAAGACGATCAAACCAAAATTTTGATACAATGAACCAACCTGGCCATGCAGATACTCCTACATGTTCAAGAACTGGTTGGGAGGTAACAGTTCCATCAACCTCTACAATCTTTTCATTTCTTGGCAATCGAACTGTTGACAGAAGTGATGAATCTGATTGTGTCTTCATCTTTTTTATAGCCCTGTATAGAAAGAAATATAAATTCTGAAAATTTGTGCTTTATTGTAACATTAAGTAAACAAAAAAGATACAGTATCATACTAAATGAAAGCATCTCTAAAGATCCCCTAAACTTGAAGAAGCATTAACTTCAATGAGGTCTTACTAAGGAAACAAAATGTTTGTTATAATTAATATGAAATAAAAAACTCACAAGGCAATTTCTTAATGCAATATCCTGGTCTTAAAGGTCATCTTAATCAGCTTTCAAAGTTATACAACAACACCAATATGGTATATGCATTCATGGGATTTGAGGGGGAAAAGAGATCCCGAGTACATGAGACTTCCTGCTTGGTAAAGGTCAGGAGAAGGCATCCCGCATTCATGGGACATACAGGAAAAAAATGAAAAGCCAACTGACACTCTATTATTGCTACTTTCAACTACAAGGGTAGAATTATTGATCTAGTTTGATTATATGTCACTATCTCTTGTACAATTAATATGTAGAAACTTTATCATACATTTCCAGGGAGGATTGTAATTTACGCCATTGGTTTTCTTTGCAATCCAGGTAAACTTGAGATGCATTGGGCATGGATCGCCCAGCATGTTCTGTAAAGTGGTAACTGTACATTTGTCTGAAGCATATCAATGTGAAAAGTCAAGGGCAAAACAGGTATGGTGAAAGTTTGTTTACAATTCTAATCAGTTATGGTTGAAAAGCAATTTATGATGAATACGTATGTAATTTAGATACTATGATCAGATAGAAATGTTTAGTAATTAATCCTAACAGGAAAGCCTCAATTTTTTTAGGTTGGAATTGTATCATGCTGCTCAAAAGATGTGGCTGAAATTCTGGTCGAATAACTGACTGTCTTCTTCAAAGAAAAGGAAAAAAAAAAAAAAGAAAGCACTACAATCATTTATTTTACTCCCAAGCACTGTTGAATTTTGACACCTACATTTTCCTAGTTTTAGTAAATCCACAAGTCACAAGCATCTCTAACTTGAAAAGATAAATGTTAATGTAGGCTGGTCACTTATTCCATGGGGACATTTCCAACTCAATTTTCCTGCCACGATATTGGAATTCAGAAGGTACAGTAGTATGGAATATAAAATACAATCACCTCCGTATTTGAAATCCAAACATCAACCAAGAAATAATATTACCTTAGAAAGGCCCGGGCATTTTAAAAAAGGCAGGTTTTCACCACGTAGTCAATAATTATGACTACAAAGGGTGATTTAAATAAGTATAAACGATTATGATATGATCACCTGTCTAGTCCACTTAGGTACTTGTCATATGTGGAGAATTGAAGCCGACCACCAGTTGCCATAGTAAGCACCTCAAAAAGATTTTCACTGATAACAACATTGGCAATAATTGGAACTGATGGAGCTATTCTTGAGAAGGCCTCTAACCCAACATTCAAGTCCCCATCTACCTATAAGAAAGAGGACACAGACATCCATCAATAGTATGGAGCGATATGATATCAAAACAATGATTTAACAACTTTTCAGAATGCAGTTATGTGTAAGACCTCAACATAAGTAACCGAATAAACTCACATTGATCAAAGGTTGGCTCGAAGCTGCTGGAACCTCCCAAGCTAGCATCATGTCATATGTCAAGCGTCGAAATTTTTTATCAGCTAGGTGGCCTGTTACTTGAACAGACAGAGCCAGTGCTCTGAAGCTGCAGTATTCCAAAAAGTTCCTTGCATAACGAGATGGGTGTTTTATTGAATCAGAAGCCTCCGCATTGAAACTTTCTTGCAGCTCAGTCGCAGAAATATCGAGGATTCTGCATTGTTTATTTCCTTTTATCATGAAGAAATGATAATGACGCAAATCAAGGAAATGCGAAGTATGGTAATCAGATGCATAACAGTCAAATAGATAACTAATTGCAAGAACAATAACTACAACAAACATAAAGAACATGCACAGAAAGCAAAAAGGAAGAGTAAAAATTACTTTGAGCATCTGCGAACAATCATATTAGCTAGCGGAGAGAGCTCAGGTATCCAATTTCTGCTTGCAGACGGTGACCTTCCCATCTCCTCAAATTCTTCATCAAAGGAACTTCGCTTGCTGAGTAACCATTTAAATGATCCTTCCCTTACTAAGCCCTCAAGCATATTTCTAGCTTTACTGGCTGTTGCCATCTCCAGTTACTAAATTAAAAAACCCAAGAATTAAACTTCACCACCAACAGCTTTTAATCTCACCAGAATCCCGTGAAGAATACCCACAACATTCCTTCTTACCAAAATTCAATCACCATCTCTAGGAAAAACTCATTAAGAACCCAACAGAGAGAGAGAGAGACAAAGCCAGCTACCAACTTATCCAACGGCCTAAAACCTCAAAACTCAAAATTTACTCTATCAATCCTCACAACAAAATCACCCAAAAACCAAGAACCAATCTCTAATGCAACCAGCTTATTATCACAAACAACAATCAATAAAATAAAACATCAAAATCTTATCTTGAATTCCATATACACACCTCAAATTGAATTCAATTCGAAATCTTTAAAAAAAAAAACCCACTTGAGATTAAGTTCAGTAAAGCTGCTAAAGCATTATCAACATACCCATTTCACCAAATTCGAAAAAAAAAAAATCACATAAACAGACAAAAGCAAATAAAATAGAACCTTCAAATGCTTGTAAGTGAGTTCATTTGTATGGTTCTGTCGTGATTGTGGGTTTTGTCCAAAACCAGAGACAAGTAAGAAAGACAGCTTGGAATATTTGACGAATTAAGAATCGAATTGGATTTTGTTTTTGCGTGTGATTGTGATTTGTTTTGTGTATGTGATACATAAAGATTGAAGCGCAATCTAAGAACTATCTTGCTTCTTCTCGTCTTCAACGAATAGAGAGATATTCTCTCTATCTTTTTTTTTTTTCTGCAAATTACATTTAAATCCCTCCAATTCTTTGGGATCCATCTTTTTGATAACCTTTGTTACAATTGCATCCTTTTGTTATGGTTCTTTTCTCAAGTTAATTATTTTTATTCAAACCTTAAAGTTAGATGTGTATTATTAATTTAACAATTTAAGAGTTTCAATAAATTACTGTAAGATTTATGTTAACTAAATCATTTGATATAATTATGTTGAAAATTTTATTTAAGGTTTGAATTCAAAATTTTATTTAAGGTTTGAATTCTCGAAAACAAAATAAAAAATACTGAAAATATTTTTACAATCAAATATGAATTATATCATTAAAATCAAATATAAATCATGGGTCTTCTATATAATTTTTTAATAAAAATTAAATATGCTTTTCCAAATTTTATTCCACATTTTACACTATGTCAAACAACACCACATATTGAGATTTTTTTTTTGATAAGTAGACAAATTGAGAATTTTTTTTTTACATTTAAGAGGTTATATAATATGAAATTTCGAACATAAAGATATAATTGTAACACTTTAAAATATGAGCATTAAATGAAGAATTTAGTACAGATATACGATTTACATTTTTCTTTGGCCTAATTACTAAAAAATATCTAAAATTTTCAACTTTTGATAATTATATCACAAACTTTCAATAATTATGTGGTAAATGCTAATCTATCAATTCTTTTTCAAAATTACTCTGTAATCACTTTAACAGGTAAAAAATTATTGTGTAATTCACTGTAACAATTTTTTAAAGAAAAATAAAAAAATTAAATCAATAAATTGAATATTGCATCAATTGTAAGAGTTCAAGTATACAATTTTATATTTTAAAAATTATATTTTTAACTTATTGTCTAAAATTATGATACATGATTCAAAAAAATAAGTTCATTTTAGCTCTTTTGGATAACCAACATTTAATATATAAGTCAGTTTATCTTTAAAAAGTTAAAAAAATTATTCAAACAAGTTACAGTGATATTTTTTTATTAAAAATAAGTTACAATGATATTTTAGAGCCGAAAAGGTGATCACAGAGTGTTTTTAAAAAATATATTGATAATTTATTATGTGATTATTGAAAGCTTGTGATATAATTGTTAATAATATAAAAGTTTCGACATTTTCAGTAATTAGGCATTTTTCTTTTATCCAAAACAACTCTTTTTGTTGGACTGTTTATCCAAAACTAACTGTAGCTGCTTTTGCCGATGTTGATGACGTACAATACAACCCATAATAATTTTTGGCAAAAGGTACAAATAGGTACTTAAAGTTTTCCTCAAAGAATATTTAAGTCCTTAAATTTTAACTCCGTCAGTACAAATCAGCCCCTTGGATGACGGAAAAATAAATGGAGTTAGTCAGAGGGGCTGATTTATACCGATTTTTATAAGTTCAGGACCTGAATTGTACCGAGTTAAATTTTAGGGGCTTAAATATTCTTTCTGAAACTTAAAGGGTCTATTTATACCTTTTATATTCTAAAATTATAATTTTAAAATTATTTCACATTTAAATATATTAATAATTTATCACATTTTAAATTGATTTATAGTCAAAAAAAAATTCATATTTTACACCATAATATAGATGAATATTAATTTATAAAATTTTATATTTAATTTATGATAAATTTTATTAATTTTATATTTTTGATAGAAATGTGCTATTTTTTAAACCATTAAAATTTTTTACATTACATTTTTAATAAAATTAGTGACACTTTAAAATAAATTTTCAATGAATAGCATGATTTTATAATAAACAAAAAAATCCACTTTAAAATATTTAAAAATATATGATAACAAATTTTATAAGGTTAAAATCCATTTAGGTAAAATGTAATTGGTTATATTTTGAATAAATGGATTTTATTTTAAATATATTTTTAAATTTATTTTAAATATAACCGATACATTTTGTTTAAATGTATTTTATTTTGTATGAAAGTAGATTTTTGCATTATAAAATCATATTTTATATTTTTAATTTTATTGGAAAATGACACCAGTTTTATTAAAATTTAAATTTATGTACAAATTTCACTAGGTTAGAAAATAACATTTATATTAAAAGAATAAAATTTATCACAAATTAAATATAAAAATTTATTAAAATCAATATTTATTAAAATATATTGTGGTGTAAAATATAAATTTTATAAATCAATTTAAAATATGATAAATTATTAATATATTTTAAAAGTGAAAAAATTTTCACCCTAAAAAAAGTTAAATAATTTTTAAATTAATAATTTTAGAATGCAAAAGATATAAATAGACCCTTTAACTTTTCTCAAAGAATATTTAAGCCCTTAAAGTTTAACTCGATACAACTCAGCCCTTAAACTTATAAAAATCGGTGCAAATCAATATTTTTTTGTTATCCAAGGGGCTAATTTGTACCGATTTTCATAAGTTGAAGGTTGTACCGAGTCAAAGTTCTGGGACTTAAATATTCTTTGACAAAGACATTAAGGGCCTATTTGTACCTTTTGCCATAATTTTTTAATGAGCAAGTAAAACATTATAAGTAATTGGCAAAAGGTACAAATAAGCCCCTAAACTATCATGAAAATCTTACTTAAACCCCTAAATTTTAATGTGTCTCGCTTTGACATTTAAAGTTTTAAAATGATACAAAAATACCCCTACATCTAACAAAATTTAGCAGAGACTAATGTATTTATAAAATGTGGCCTAGCTAATCTTTGAATTGTAATATTTATAAGAACTAAAATATATCATGATTATAAAAAAAAAACGCATATTTTCTTTCGTATTAATAGATTATTTCTTTCAATAATTAGTATTTTAGTTATTATCAATGTATAACTCATTTTATATGAACATTAGTTTCTATTAATTTTTGTTAGAAGTAAGGGTATACAAAAATATGTATTTCTACATCATTTAAAAACAATTTCGTGTCAAAGTGAGATGCTTTAAAGTGTAGGAGTTTAAGTGAGATTTGATCATAGTTTAGGGGTTTATTTATGCCTTTTGCCTAAATAATTTATTATTTATCTTTTTTTGAACATAAATGAACATCCATTCATTAACTTGGGAAAAAATTACAATTTCACTAAAAATAAAACTTAGTAAATACATAGATAAACTAAAAATAAATAAATTTCTTCATACTTCAGTAGATCTGGAAATTGTACTCCAATTTAAGAGCTTGAAAACCATGAACTCTCCACTTTATGACTTGAAGAGCATGAGGGGCCAGAGGTCCGTCCTTGACTTCTTACTCCAACAACTCAAAAGATAAACTCTTAATCCCAAGAAACAACTTCTACAAAAGTGTTAAATCTTCATCTTCAAAAGAAAATTTAAATACACTAAGAAAACAAAAACACCTACAAAAATCTCATAGATGAGACATTAAAACGTCATAAATGAGTACTAAATTACTTAAAACTACTAGATCCATGTGTTTAGCACTTATTGAAAGAAAAATAACTAGAAGAAAAATGGGGTAAAAGGTGGTTTTGAGCCAAAAATGGTCAAAATCAACCTTTAAAAACTCAAAACACTAGTTGTTTTAAGATGGATGGGAGAGCGTTAAAAGAGAAAAGAAAGAACAAAACGTGGAGTATTTTCAGTTGGCACCATTTATCATTTATCTTCAAATATATACATTCTCTATTTCACTATTCATTCAAATAAATAATATAATTTTTTATGAAAATAAATAATTTAATTATTTATATATAAACGTAAACTTTTTAAAATAAAAAATAAACTATTTAAAAATTCAATAGTGACTCAATAAATTTAATAACTAACATCAATTCCTCAATAAATTAGACAACAAGCACAATTATTAAGATATCATTTCAAATTATATTGTTATTTTAACACATGAAATATCGAACTTATAAAAGCATTATCGATATTTGCATCTGCGTGCTCTTTAAAATGCTATTACAGACAAGGGTAATTATAATATTTTTATTCCTTGTATTTTATTTTGTTACACAAATTACTCCTTTTAACATGATTTTAATCATTTTTATTATTTTATATTAAATTAAAAATAAGAGCTTATAGTCAACAATAAAATGATATTGTAGTAATAAAAACATCAAAATTAATGTATAAATATGTCTTATTATAAATAAAAATGCTAATTAAGATATCTAGCATTATAGCTTATATTAGATTCTATTATTCATGATAAGAATATATATATATATACACTAAACTTCTATATGATTAATTGATAAGTTTGAAAATGTCCTCCCGTTACACAAACCCCTCCAGCCATCCCTCTGATGGTAATCAACCAAAAACCTACACACCAAACACCACAAACACCACCACCCACAACATCGTTCACCCACAACCTCAACCACAGAGCTCCAGAGACAAGATTTTTTACTTCAAAGATTTCCCTTCCACTTGGGATTCTTCAGTTTTGAGGAATACGTTTCGGATTTTCAACATTGAAGGAACCATTACTGTGGCTAGAAAGAAGAATGTGAGGAGGCTGAACTTTGGTTTCATTCACCTGAATGGATCTCAGAATCCCTTCCATGTCATCAAGAATATCAATTCCATTACAATTGGTTCTCGTCGTATGAGAGCTTTCATAGCTCGTTATCTGAGACATATTCTGTACGTCCTCATGCTAGGGTAACACCTCAGAGAACATATGAACAACGCTCCCTACCTATGGCACATCGTGATGG
>CANYLF010087270.1:0-15611 GCA_948193215.1 Bocquillonia castaneifolia
GTCAAACCCCCTATTACTAGACAATTAACATTAACCTTAATTCTACCATAATCCCTTATTAATAAACCCAAAAGCTCTCACAATCAAGTTCAACCAATATTCCCAAATGCATATCCATGAGCAATAATATTTCTCAACATCACTACTCACTAACCAAACATTCATGAGTTGACCAAACACATAAACATGCAATTAATCCACATTTAGGAAACCCTTAGAGAGAGAAAGTAATAATCATCAAGTAATAACCATTAATATTGTATAATTAGTGGAAGTGAGCTTCACACTTCCTAAAACACATAAAAATAATCACTAATCAACATAAAAGAACATGAACAAGTAAAATAAAATAAAAGAGAAAAAAAAAGAATATTACCCATTTAATAAAAATGCATAGAACAACTCCAAAGCAAAGGGAATAACAAGGAAAATAAAATACTTTAATTGATTTTAATTATTAAAAGTTTTTACAAACTAAGATTAATTAAACTAAAAATTAGATCTATTAAAAACTAAAAAGAAATTAAACATTTCTCTCTAAAAACTCACTTTCTCTCACTAAGGGGCTAGCCCCTTAAGTGGAGACACACTCCCTCCAAAACATTACAAAATGAACTTTCCCCTCTCTAATTGAACCCTAAAATATTATATTTACAGTGTCCTACAAATAAGCCTAAGAAAACCCCAAAATACCTAAAAAATGCCCAAAATCACGTGAACCGGACCACAGGATTTGGTCCGGTTGAGGTTCAGTGGAGCAAATTTGCTCCACGGTTTGCTCCGCGCTTCTTCAAATCGCTTGGTGGACCGGACCTGGCTAGTCCGGTTCAGGTCTGGTCTGCTACTGGTCCTCCTTGGTTGAAATGCTGGTTGAACCGGACCAAGGCAGGTCTAGACCGGAGTAAATTTGTTCCACAGTTTGGTCCGATTGAGACTTTAAATGGCCGGTTCGACCTCAATTTGACTCCGAATTCATCCTGATTTGATCCCACGCGCTTCTAATACTGTGAATTTATAACATATGAGAAAATTAGTGATAGAAACACCCAATTGGGCAATTAATAAATTAAAATCTAATAAAGCACATCGAGCCGGGGTTGGTTTGCAACTAATAAATTACCAAATTAAGCATAAATAAGCAACAAAAACACAATTAGGCAAAGAAATATTATTTATGCTAACTTGGCATGAAATCCTATGGATGGTGGAATTTAATAGCCTTACTTAATATAAAAGGCATAAAAATCAAATAAAAAGGCTGCTAAACTAATGTGTGTTACACACTCATCAAACTCCCCCAAACTTAGGATTTTGCTTGTCCTCAAGCAAACCACTGGGCACAAGGATAAAAAAAAATCAAGGGTATTAAAAAGGGTTCCAAGGTCATAGCTACTCCTAAATGCTTATGTAAGGAAAAAAAAAAGGTCAATCAAAGTTTAAGAGAAAAATGCACAAACTTAATCAGTTAATCAAAGCATGCATAGGAAATCACACTTGAGTGCTGAACCAAAATTTGTACTCATATTAAAAACATGCTAAAGAGTTTAACACATGCACTTTTTAAGGATCAAAGCAAATTCCGATCTTAAGGGTTGTCATTAATGAGTATATGATAGAGGGCTTACACCCCAAACTTATCCTTAAACATCCATTAGAGTCCAATTGACCCCTTTATACCAAGATGGATCCCCACATGCCCCAAAGCCTAAAGCCAACTTATTCCATGAATGCAAGTGAATGCAATTAATTAATTTTTTTGATTCGATTTTTTTTTCTTTTCTTTCAATGGCAATTTTTGCCTTATTCATAATAAGAATGTCCTTATCATGAATACTTAGCTTCGTTTTCGTGAATGCTCACATTTGTGATGCTAACATCCGGCTCTCCGCTAAGGCCAATTTAAGGCATAATCAAGTACTCATAAATGAGAATAGACTCTCCCATTGGAGTAGATGCAAGAAAATTAAACTTGCAAATGAAAATGCAACAAATGTTGGCAAGAAAAGACTTTCAGGGTAAAGTTTTGGCCCAAAATCAGTGGTTAAGGAGACAATTAAGATCCTAATTTAGCAAAGGAGTAAGGTTGGGAACAAAGTCATCAAGCATATACTCAAATGAAAACCCTCATGTTCACTAGTAATAGTCCTTGGTCCTCAAAGTACATTGAGTTAAAAGTTTTAACATAGGCTTAAACTTTCCCCAATTAGTGGTTAAACATTCAAGGCCCAAACAAAATTGCAAAAACCATTGATTAAGAGATTAAAACATGCATTCAAGTCTTAAGATCAAAAATCAAATGGTTTTAATAATTTTAAACTGAACTAAGTCGAACCATACTCACCCATAGTTCCACTCCAAATTTCTAACTAGGGCTATGCATCGACTCAGTTCAGTTGGAACCGAATTGAATTATTTTGAAACCATGAAACTTAACCAAATTAAAATATATTTGGTCAAGACTAAATAAATTCTGCTCGATTCCGTCTTGGCTAAAATGGGAGTTCGGTTTGAATTTAAACCTAAATTTCAGGTCAATTCAGTTTTCTGTCAGAAATCCTCAATTGAATCAAACCAAAATTTAAAAAAAATTTGAAAATAAGAATTAAACCGAATCAAAATTAACCTGTTCGGTTCAATTTTACGCATAACCGAGGATTGATTGTCTGATATAGGTCCAAACTGGATATTAACTAGGTAGCCAACAACCAGTTAACTATATCCGGTTCATCCGGTCTCGATAAAGCCTGGCACGTGCCGATAACGACGACCACAACTGTAACTTTTTTTGCTAAACATGATTAATGGTTCAATTAACCTAGGGCTGGCAATTCGGGTTGGCGGGTCATAAACGGATCATGTCAAGATATGAGTATAATAAAAAAATGCTCAACCTGAACACGATCCGTTTAACTAATCGTGTCAAATTCTCAACACTAACCCGGACACGTTTATTAAATAGGTTATACAGGTCAACCAGTTTAACCCGTTTAATATTGCACGTGTTATAACGTGTTAAAATGTGTCGTGTTTATATTACACATTTAACCTGTTTTAACCCTATTTAACTATTCCAATAAAAAAAATATTAAATTTTAAAAAATAATCATAATTAATATATAATTACAAAAATTATTAAAACAAATTAAATATATATACTTTTATAATCATTAAAATGGTATAATTAAAACGTTGATATATATTAATTATTAAATTTATTTATTCATATTATTTATACAGGTTTAAACGTGTTATTAGCGGGTTAGGCAGATTGAATCTGTTTAAACTTAGTTTTTCTTCGTGTCATAAACGAATTGACCCGTTTATGACCTGAACCTGTTTTACCTCAACCTAAATCCGCTTAATTCCGTGTCGTGTTGTGTCGTGTAAACGGTCCTATCAAAAATTGCCAGCCCTAAATTAACCCCCTTTCTATATTAGGGTTTCTCTGTTCACTCTTCTTCACTACTCTGCTATTACTTTTAATTCTCTGTTACTTCAAAATCAAACCAAAAAAGCAGAAATGGAATCGAATGTGATGAGCAGAAATCAAATTTTAAGTGAAATTGAGACATTAAAGGCCGAGAAAAGCAATATTGACAATAAAATTGCAGCTCTTGAAGCTAAACTCAATGAAATTATTCTCCATCAAAACGATACCATTTCATCTAACGGTTCTTGCCCTTTAATTCCCTCCATTCATCCTCCTTCCCCCCACCATGGATTATCCTCTGATATGATTTATCGTTACAGCCGTCATCTTTTGCTCCCTTCTTTTGGAATTCAAGGTTCCTCCTTTCTTTTCCTCCTCTTCTCTTTTTGGTGTTTTTATTATAAAGTTAGTGACTTTATCATTGTTGAATTGTTGGGTTTATTGTAAAATTATTATTTATTTTATTTGTGTTGTGTGTATATTGTTGTTAATTTCTGTAGGGCAATCAAATCTTTTGAAGTCATCTATTTTAGTTGTTGGAGCTGGAGGACTGGGATCACCAGCTTTGTTATATCTGGCAGCTTGTGGTGTTGGTAAATGAAAAAAAGAACTTCCCTCTTTCATAAACTTACTATCTAGTTTATTTTTAATATCATTCAATGCTATATGCATAATTTATTATAGTTGTAATTCATTTTAAAGTTTGCTTTTCGTAGTTAGTTATGCACATTTGTGTGTGCACACGACGACACGAAGCATGGTCCAAGTCTTCTACAAGCATTTTTGTTTAGTTTAAAATCATGGTTAAATGTTTTTTGAAAATTGGGTGAAAAAAGATGAACTGGAAGAAGAGTAACTGATTTTCATTTACACGGTATATTGTGTAGTAAAAGTTAGTGATAATAGTTTCTAGGTGAGCCTGTTAGAAGAAAAGGTAACTGTATTATATAAGTTAGATGGATGCTTGGAAAAACTAAGCAGGGAAGGGTGAAATTTAATTGTGTTGCAAGAAAGCTGTGGTACACATATATTAGCAGTTTATGAAGTCAACTATCAAGAAAAAAAAAAGGGATATTGGATGACAGGATGTGACTGCTGAAGGAAAGAATGTTCAACAAACTAAACTTATTCGTGGTGAAATGAACAAGATAATTGAATAGTGGGTGAATGATTTCTTTATTTATGATCTTCATGAAAAGCTGTTAACAATGGATAAAAGTTCTAAATTGTTACCTATTATCTAATGCTGAATTTAAGTTAACTTTATTTAATCATACTGAAAATTGTGTTTGGTAAGAAAAAATGCTTAACCTTATTGTGAGTAGTTGGTTCTGTCGTTCTGGTAAAATCCTGATAATTCCTATTTGTTACTGTACTGGACTTATTTTTATACATAGTTGAGGATTTACCTTCTCCCTATATTTTAAAATTTTGTATTTATCTTGCAGGCAGGTTGGGTGTTGTTGACCATGATGTTGTTGAGTTAAATAATATGCACAGGCAGGTAAGAAGTTGGAAACACTAAACACTTGCATTGAAAATCAATATCATCATGGATTTACTTGTTATAGTTCTACAGTTGTAATGTCTGATTGTAATGAGCAAAATTCAATCTACATTGCTTCGCATATTTAATTGGTATTTGTGAATTAACATGTTGTCTCACTTTCATATTGTCTGGTTGCAACACCAACAACAAGACTCTATGACTTAGGTTTAAGTTTCATTTTTATTGCTAAAGTGTCTTTGTACTTCTCAATTATATATTTTTATCAATGATATGGCTATAAATTTCTTTATTACTAATTTGAATCTCAATTACTAATTTCTTTAGGTTATACATACTGAACCATTTATCGGTCAGCCAAAAGTGAAATCTGCTGCTGCCACCTGTCGCTCGTATGTGCATCTTCCAGATTACATACTTCCTGCTGTTAAATTTTAATATCCAGCTGAATATTCAATTATTCATGTCAAGCTAAGACCAAGTGCACTTTCAAATGCTGTTGTTTTGGGCATTAAAGTTTTGACGTTACAATTTTACTTCTGTCTAATTTGTATGTTTGTTTTCCAGGATCAACTCGACTATTCAGATTGTTGAACATCAAGAAGCTTTGCGCACATCCAATGCCTTGGAAATTTTTAGCCAGTATCCTTGAGATCACAAATCTCTGTTATGTCTCATGAAAATTTTCTCCATGCTCTAAATTTATTTCACTTGTCCTTTTTTAGTTTTATAACAACCAAAACTAGTGGTCTCCATAACAGCAACTTTTATCAGATATGACATAATAGTAGATGCAACAGATAATGCTCCGAGCCGTTACATGATTAGTGATTGTTGTGTGGTGTTGGGGAAGGTATGGTATCTTAAAGTGCTTGTTTTAATGATTTGTAAATTCCATTTGAACTGACCATAAAGATACTATTGTGCATATATCTACATGATAAGATCCCGAACTTGATTCATGTGATGTACAGCTTGTGCTCTGTTCACATTGTTGCTTAATGGACTCTACAATCATGTAAAATCCTGAGTGATAGATTATACATTTTAGTGCTGATAAGGATGCTTAGTTAGTTCTTCACTTGTGTGTTACTGATGTCAATTTATACATTTGGAAAGAAGAACTAGAGTAAACATTGCATGTGATTTGGTCATTTGTTTGAACCATATTTGTGATGTTACAGCTTGAAAGGAGATTTTAATATTGTACCATTTATATTCTTTCAAGAATTAATCATTTTTCGTTCATCTACATGCAGCCTCTTGTGTCAGGTGCTGCATTGGGATTGGAAGGGCAGGTATGTTGTAATAGTGACTTTATGTTTTGCCACACGTAGTATATCTTTTGGGTTCTTCTGCATCTTAGTACACCGAGCAAACACCAGATCTAACACTCAAATTTATCTGACTAGCTCACGGTTTATAATTACAAAGGAGGTCCATGTTATCAATGCCTTTTCCCGACTCCACCACCTTCAACAGCTTGCCAAAGATGTGCTGATAGTGGAGTTCTAGGAGTTGGTATAATTCCTGTCACTGACAAAGCTCGTTTAGAATCCTAGATTGCCATATTGGTTGAACAGCTGTAATGGTTGTCTTATTTATTAATTTATATTGCAGTTCCTGGCATTATTGGCTGTCTTCAGGCACTCGAGGCCATCAAAATTGCAAGTGACATAGGCGAACCGCTATCAGGAAGGATGCTTTTATTTGATGCACTGTCAGCACGAATTCGTGTTGTACGTCCATCTTTCATATGTTTTCTTGTGTCTTTATCAGCCTTTTAATGATACTTGATTCAGTTAAGTAATATGTGATCATTACATTATGAATAACTGATTTACCTGAGATCGAGTTGTTTATTTCTCAGGTCAAGATTAGAGGCAGGTCATTACAATGTGAAGTCTGTGGAGAGAATGCAGCATTCACTCAAAAGCGATTTAGAGACTTTGATTATGAGAAGTTCACTCAGACTCCATTGTCATCGGTATTGTTACTTGCCTTATCTTCCAAATTAAGATGTATTCACTTTTCTCCCAAAGAAAAACTGCATCAAGTGAATTTTTATTATTTTTCTTGTTAATGCCAAGTGATCGCAAAGATGGCATTTAACTTAAAACTGATTGTTGACCTTTTGATATGAGCTGTAGTCTGATTTCCTCATTTATTTCGGTGGGTTTTTCAGGCCCCATTGAAGTTAAACCTGCTTCCAGCAGATGCCAGAATAAACAGTAGAGAGTTAAGTGAGAAAGTAGTTAAAGGAGAAGCACATGTTTTGGTAGATGTACGCCCTACTCACCATTTCAAGATTGTTTCTCTTCCGAATTCCCTAAATATCCCACTCGCGAATTTGGAAGCTAGATTACCTGAAATCTCTTCAGCTTTGAAGGAAGAGGGACAGCACAAGGGCTTTGGTTCAGAAACAGATGTGAACTTGTATGTAGTGTGTAGAAGGGGTAATGATTCACAAAGGGCTGTTCAATTATTACACAAGAAGGGGTTTAATTCAGCCAAGGATATCATTGGGGGCATAGAGGCCTGGGCTCATGATGTAGATCCAAGTTTTCCCACCTATTAGAAGCGAAAGAGTCTCACTATTGAGCATTTTTGTAAAATTATTTACTTTGTTACCCAAGTTTTTGTGCCATTGTTGTACTGATTATGATGTTTAAGAAGTAAAAAGAAAGAACTAAAAGGAAAAGAAATGGTTATGAGATATGTTGAAGCAACCCCGCTCCCTCTCTCTCTCTCTCTCCCTCTCAAAGCGTGTAAAGAAGTCGGTATTTTCATGGTGTCATTGCCTTACCTCTCAGGTTGTAGCAATCATTGGCACAGATGCAACAATTTACCAAAAGTTGAATAATTTTACATGTTTTCCTTTGCAAGCTTCTTGCTTGAATCCTAAAATCAGGACAGAAACATGAAGTGGAACATAAAGATGCCGAACATGGATTTGGACGATGCATTGCTGTTGTCACGCTGCTATCCAATAATTCAGATAAATTCTTAAAGGCATTTGACGAAGCAGCAAGTGCAACTATGTCTGACAATGTTCAATTGTCTGGTGTCTTGAAGCTTTCTATAAACATGATACATATTATTACAGAGAATTGCTCTTGGTTTGTTTCCATTGCGAGAATTGTTCAATACAGACCAAAAAATTAGCTTGTAAGATATATGATAGTCATGGTGAAAATATGACCATTATTCAAAAACCGTTTTCGATTTCCAGCCATTCTCACAGTTCCACCACAAATTTGTTCACTCATAGACAACCAGGTCAAAGCCAACATTAAAGGTCAAAATTTATAACTTCATATTACATCCCTCACCAACCAACAAGTAGAAGTTTCAGAAGAGCCATTCTGATGTAGAGACCGTTCTTTGCTTGCCTGAAATAAGCAGCTCTTGGATCCGCATCAACATCCACAGTTATCTGCAAAGTAATAGTAAAACAATTTCAATTAAACGAAGATTGTACTATTTGAGTAGATGCTTGCAACATTTACCTCATCAAGCCTTGGGAGAGGATGCATGACCACTGCATGCTTCTGCATCACATTTAACACACCAGAATCCACAATGTATTTGCCTCGAGCTTCTTCATAAAGGTCAATTCTCTCTCCAAATCTCTCTCGCTGAATTCGGGTTTGATACACCACATCACAGTTTGAAGCCACTTCCATTAAATCATCACTTTCTTCCCATTCAACTTCCTTTGAAGTCAAGTAGTCTTTTATATCATCCTGAGAAAAAAATCATCAAACATGAGGGGATCTAGAAGTCCAGAACCTAAATTTCCAGAAATTATTCTGAATGATCCGACCAAAATTCAAATGTTAATGGAGTTTCTATTTTGGCCACTTGGCAGACGAGACGTGTAATAGTTCTAAAAAGAAGTTAGTTCCATCACTCACCTTCATTTTTACCACATCAGGAGAGACAAAATAGATCTTTACATCCTGGTATTTGGCAAGCAAGTATGCCAGTGACCGAACTGTCCTTCCATTAGCAAGATCTCCCACAAGAGCAACTTTGATGCCATCCAATCTACCTATCTCTTGCTCAATGGTATATACATCTAAAAGGGCCTGCATTGTTTTGTAAAAATCAATATTGAACTTAAAAGTACTTATGATATCCAAGATGATCAATTCCAAAGAGCAGAAATTTCATAATGATCTCAAAGTGTATGCTTGCTCCAATGGTACAAAGTATATTTCCATAGCAGCAAGGAATTGTGTTGAACAATACATTGGCAAGTCTTGGCCACTAGTAATGCTTGATAAAACTATGATACTTGCTTATGACAATTTCAAGTTTAATAGGAGCAGGGGAGACTGGCATGCTGTAAGCCTACAACAATAATTACCAATACCACACTTAGCATAATATAATAATTTATTAGGGATACCAGTTTCCAGGTGTAAAGAACATTGTCCAACAAATAACAGAGATACAGGCAGGGAGCTTTTAGAACGAGAGGGGAGTAAAGCAAAAGGTTACATGACGAGAGGGGAGTAAAGCAAAAGGTTACATGAGGCTTCTTCACTCAAAATATTTGTTTCATGAAAGATTCATGCATGGAAAAATTGAATAACGATCTAAACGCTGCCAAATGATACAATCAGATTATAAACTCAGCAACTTTCCAAATTCTAGTTTCCTTGATTTTTAGTTTGCCGCAAAGCATGCAATTCAACACGCAATCGTTTAACTGTTATTTACATCAATAACTAATTTATCATCCCATAAAAATATCTATCTTTACAACTTTTTTCACATTTACTTAGCTGTAATGCTTCTTTTGACTAACAAAATTCCAAATTCCAAATAGAAGCTATCAAAAGAATAGTAGCAGACCTGAGTTGGATGCTGTCCAGGACCATCCCCTGCATTAATAAGAGGAATGGCAGCAGTAGCTGCTGCTCTCCTAGCAGCACCACTTTCAAAATGGCGCATAACAATAATATCCGAATACCCTTCAACAGTTTTAATAGTATCTACAAAACCAAGCTCCACGCATAAGCATCAAACCAAATTACCACAAAAACAATTTAACCCAAAAACAAAACTAAAACAATCACCTTCAAGAGTCTCTCCCTTAGCAGCTGACGAAAACTCCCTAGCATTTTCAGTAGTCAAAACCTCACCACCTAACCGTTTCATAGCAGACTCAAAAGAAAGCCTAGTTCGAGTAGACGGCTCATAAAACAAAGTAGCCATTAAATAACCCTTAAGAACCTGACTCCCAGGAGAATTCTTTTCGATCTTTTCCATTTCTCGCGCGACATCAAAAACAGCACTAAGAAGTTCTCTATTAAATTGCTGTGCCTCAATTACATCATCAAGTTCAAACCTTTCCCCAACAGAAAACAAAGGGTTGGTGTTTTGAATCTTCACTGCACTACACTTAATACCATTCTTTATAGAAAACTTCAACAAAGGAGATAAAGATACCATCTTTGGAGACAATAGTTGCTTGCCAAATAAACTTGAATAATTGCACACTAAGCTAGTACAAGTAAAGGAGGACTTTATAGGGACAGAACTCATTGAATTAGTATTCAACATACAAAATGAAGATAACCCAGTTGTGCTATCCATCAACAATAGATTATAAACCTGTCAAAGTGTTACCTTGTTAAAGAAAATGAACAAAACCAATTATCATAACCTAAAAAGATTCAATATTTATTTGCAATTAAGCTAATAAAAGGAACTGGAAAAACATTGATAAATCAAGAGAAAAAAGAGAGAGGGATGAACCACCTGATTGATTCAACTAAAAGAAAGATGATTCTTTAAGGGAACTGGGTGTGTTTGGTTGGCGAGAAAAAGATAGGGCTTCAGGAGAGAGAGTGTGTAATGAGAGCATAGAAAAAGCGGGATTCTTTTTCATTTTATATAGAGGAGGCAAAGCTTTGATTTTGGCGCAAATAAATCCTACTTGTACTACATACTGAGTACAATGCTACTACTACTAGTTGCCTTCTATCTTTTGATGAAACGCTGCGTTTAAGTGCTACATTTTTCTCAATTTCATTTTAATTTTATCTTTAGATTTTTTTGGAATAGAAAATTTGAGACATTTGTTTTGATAGTAAAAGGAAAATGACAATATTTTTCTAAAAAATGACAAGTGCTTTACTTTATCATAAAATATCCTTATTGAGTCATAAAAATTCTGACTCAATCGAGCTATCAAACATTACTTTTTTAGAAGTTATTATTCTTAGTAGTTAGGCATTATATCAAATGGTGGGGAAGATCATTCTTGTATTTCAAGTTTATCTTTATATAAAATAACATAAATAGGATATATAAATATGAAATTAATTTTAATATTTTATAAAAAATAAATAATTAATTTCTGCAAGATGTATGATTAGTTATTTAGTAAAGCAACATTAACTTATGTCGTTGTTAATTGAGTTGCACAATCACATTAGCAAATGAAATTTCAATTTCAATCCATATTGAAACTTTTAAAGACTCAAAGACAGCGCCGATTGCCATCAATCAACTTTCTTGCTCATTTTCTATAATTTTGGCACATTTTCAACCAATAAAATGTAACATTTAAAAAGGAAAGTTGAATTCATTTCTCGCAGGAACAAGTTCACAAAGCAAAGGTCCCTTGATTATTTTTTTTTAATCACGACATAGATTACAAGACACCCTTAGAATATATCCAATTACTTCCAAGGATTTGCATGCTACCAGCAACTAACTAAACAAACATGGTATATCTTGTTTATTGTAGTGTTCCTCAACATAGAACAAGAAGAAAGCATCCTTACAAATAATATACTACTAGTACTATATATTCCATCATATATAGAAGGCTAAAGACATAATAACTAAGATAAGATAACATTAATTAGTTCAACTAGACGGCTCCAACTTTGACATGATCAATAACTTGGACTCCTACCACTTTCATTCAGCTTATGATTCACCTTTAGGAGGGTGGTGCGGCCATGGTTTTCTTGGTTTAGGAGGAAGTAGCGGGGGGTGGTGCGGCCATGGTTTTGGCTATTTTGGAGGGAATATAGGGGGGTCGTGCGGCCATGGATTCGGCGGTTCAGGAGGACAATGAGGTGGCTTAGGATGGGGATGGGGATGCGGGTGAGGGTGATGATGAGGAGGACATGGTTCAGCATATCCGCACATTCCATGAATGCATCTAACACCCCAAGGGCATCTATTTCCGCATCTTCCACAATTGAAAGGACTGATATTTGTATTAACGCAAAATCCATGACAACAATGCCATGTAAAGGGGCATCTTATACCACATAAGCCACAGTTATTTATATCAGAAGACACATCAACACACCGATTTCTGCAGCACCGCATTCGAGCTCTAGGCGGATGTATTCCCTCTCTACATCTCCACGGCGTTCTCCAGCACCCACGAGACCACGGCGGATAAGGATGCAGGTGGTTTTCAGTGACATTCTTTAGCCACGGTGACTGTGATCGGACAATAGTAAAATTCTGTTTCAAACTTGCTGAATGTGCTAAAACAGAAAGTATCAATATAAGCAGACTAGAAACTAAAGCATTGTCTAGCTGCATTCTATAGCTGCACAAAGAATAACAGGGAGCAAAATATTCAATATATACATAAAAACTCATTTAACTTCTTGCCATAAAAGGGAGGCTTGAAAATATCTATAGAGGAATTCATGTTTTTCTTACATGGGTTACAAATAAAGACACATGTTGTATGGGGGTAGTAATCACCAAGTACGTGATTGGGGAGAGATCAACTGGGTTCTTTTTGCTTTTATAAATCTATGATTAAATTTTATATGTGCTAATTGGCGTGACCAAACAAACTGTGCTTTTCAATATGAATTTAAACCATTTTAAGAAACAGAGGCATTTTATTATTGTTTGTTTGAAAAAAAAAAAAGTTCATATCAGATTTCATGGAACTCCTTTTCCCACAAATCATAACCAACTTGATATCAGCATGGCTTGAATCACCAATCAAGTAGGAAACCTCCAAGACATATTGCATCACCTGTTAGATTTTACGTCATTAACTTGTGACAGCCAAGCAAACATGCACATGAAAAACCATGCCGGCCTAAAATCCATCATATAAACTCCAACAATGTTTGAAAGGGCTCAAGCTACTCAAGTAATCAACCAATATATATAAAAATGAGAATATTTCAGAAAGACGAATGCTTCATCTGAGAAGGAACCCAATCACAATTTGCACATAATTGATCAATTTTGATGAACAATTAATGAATCTACAAAATCTCACGAAATTCACAGATGCAGGCAGAGCAAAAATAGACACCACAAAATTGTATCAAATAAAACCTCCCCCGAACTAAACATTAACAACATGATCTCTTTTCATTGAATGAGAAGTCCCAACAGTGCGCCATATATCATTACAGATAAGCAATAAATCCACAGTACACGGGTATGAATTTCGCCTTAAATACTTTCCATTTGCCTAGCACCCGAAGGAACTAAATTTGAAAATGCTACTTGTAATGACATTAATTGGGCAGTAATATGAATAGTGACTGAACTGATCAACACAAAATTGTTCTCAAAATTCAGGTTGCAATAGACAAAAATTTATTGCATGCTAGAGCACTCACTAGATTTCTTACTTCTTCAAACTAAATTATCTAAAAAGGAAGCATCAATACCAAGCTCATTCATGACTCGAGTCATTTAGCAGTGCCTTCAGCATCTTCTTGACCATAACGACGCTTAAACTTTGCAATTTGACCTAAACTTTCAGCCATTTGGCGTCTCGCCCTGAAGTGGTATACCTTACCAGCTTGGTGAATTTTGGTCATCATAATGTGCATCAACCTGCCACTCTGAGTCACGTATGATATCCACTGCATCTGAGGGTGAACTCCTTTCTTCATTTTTGTGTAATAAATCTGAAATTCCAACAACACCATGTATAATAAATAGACAGAAATGCAAACAGAATCCCGAATGAATTTTCATTTATATTTTACACAAACTACACAATTATAAATAAATTATATGTTCCTACAATCCTATTCAAGAAAAAAAACTTGCAGAATTCATTTACACCAAACATGCTCTAAATTAAAAAAAAATTGCCCTCAATAATTAATTAATAATAACCTAACCCTAACAGTTGAATACTATTATCAAAAAAATCAGAATCAAGATCAAATTTATCCAAAGAAACACACATTAAATTAAAGAAGTTTTAGATTAATTGATTAATTAATCAAGGAATTAAGAAATAAGAATAAATGTAAAATTAACTAAAGAAATCACCTAGAATTTTTCAGTGGTGGCAACCTCAATGAAGAGAAAAAATCAACACACTATTGAGTAAAGTAATTGGGCTGAGAATTTATAATGATTTCGGGCTAGTTGTGCCTTTGAAACCAGACGCGGGCGAATTGACCAACCAGTGAATCAAGTAGAGGAAACAATCTGCCTATAAGATATTAATTTTTGTGCCTCTATTTTTCTTAAACATAATATTTCCTACTTTTGGGAGGGGGATAAAAATAGAAATAGTTGGAAATGCATGATGTACATGGTTCAATATGTAAATAGAATTTGATTCCATTTGAACATGTTCAGTTTATGAAAATTTACAACCAAAAGCAGAGTTTATTTTTAATAAAAAAGAGTAGTAAATATTACATTTTCATGTTATTCTTCTTTTTAAATACACCATGGAAAGAACAATGAGAATCAAATGCAAAATCAGAACAATGGCTCTTGTCAATCAGTTTGAAAGGAGAAAAGGGCTGCTTTGCTAGGTCTAAAGCATCAGCAAACTCAGCTTCCTATAAAAATGGATGAACTTTGGCGTGACTATTCTTTCATATTTTTGAATAATTATAGCTTTTTTACAAGGAGGTGATACATTACAGTTCCCCACAAGACCAAAAACTGGAAATACCAAATACCCATCATCAAAGTCAAAAAGCATAAATAAATATGGGGAGGAGGACACCCTCACTACTACTGTAGTAATTACTTTCTGTTATCTCCTAAAAAAGGCTTCTTTTTTTAAGCACAACAGTTATCAGTTATTAGAAAAAACATTGAAAAGACAATAATCTTGATGTAAATGACACACACAATCATAATCTCTTCTTCCTATGCAAAATTGCCATATGACATTGAAAGAGCTATAGATTTTAACAATGGAACAATAAATATTATATGACATCAAAATTCAAAATCACAACCAACATCATCAATATTTACATATTATATAAACCAAAAAGAAGAACAAATGATAAAAAAAAAAAAATTAATTGAACCCACTCGAGCAGTAGCAGCGCTTGGAGCAGCGGCGGTGATGGAAGCGAAGGCGGCGATTGAAGAAAGCTTGTGAGCGAGAGTGATGGAGAGGTCAAGTTTTTTTTTCTCCTTTCTTTCTGAATTTTTCTTTTTCACGTTTTATTTGAGGGTGAAATGAGAATAATAAAATGGAGGGTAGATTAGGGAATCGCTTCTCCCTTCATGGACTTATTTTTGCTAACACTATACTGTTGCCTTATTTCATTTTCTGAACATTTCTATTTTGCAGGGTTTAAATATAATTATGATTAATAAAATTGATTATTTCATACTAGTTTGTAATTAATATTTTTCTAATTGCATAATTCTACAAAAAAAAAAAAG
>CANYLF010087412.1:0-12498 GCA_948193215.1 Bocquillonia castaneifolia
TTCTAATTGGATATTTAAAAGTAACTTTTGACTTTTTAACCAAATTAGGGAAAATATCTAATTAACCCCAAACTATTAATCTAATCCTCACACATCCTCCTAACTAATATTTTCAACACATATACCCCTCCTACACACCAAAAATGCTTAATGATGCATAATTAATAAAAATTAACCACACTAATGACACTAATTAATCACTAATGCATGTAATAATGTATGAGGATGTTACAGTAACACCTCAAACTTTAATTTAAAGCATATAAAAATACTAATAATAAGAAGAATTTTTAGTCCAAAACCATAATATGAAAATTAAAAAAAATTTTAACTGCAACAATCGTTGCACCTACCACAACGGTCGTTGTGAAGGTTGCAACGGTCGTTGCTAAATATGCAAAGGTCGTTGTGAAATGCATAAAATATTTCGAAAGTTTCCGAGAATGACAAGGGCTGAACCCATGTGCAACGGGCTATGCAACGGTTGTTATGACCTGTGCAGCGGTCGTTGCATAGGCAAACACCACAAACGAAAATTTTTAAATAAAACCAGAGTACTAAAACAGAATTTTCAACTTTCTCCATATAAATAGACTCTAACAGGTGCAAAATCAACAAATACTTATAACCAACTTTCCAACTTATCAAAACATAAAACAACATACCAACAAGAACTATTAAAGATTTTATAAAATATAAAATTATTTTCAAAATTAACTTATACATATCACCATTCCAAATATACAAGAACATATACATATCAACATCCAAAATAGAAATGTATAAATATGCAAATGATTATCCACTGGCCAACCTTAAAACTTCTACTGCAATAATGCACGTAAACTTCTGAACTCATCAAGCTATTAGCCACCTGAAAAATAATGCCAAGGGATGAGCTGGCGACTCAATAAATAAATAACAGTTAATACTAACCATAATAAACACATCCTTATATATATATATATATATATATATATATATATATCAAGATTCTCCAACTTAATTAAGTAACATCACATTGAACATCTAATCCCATGAATTCACAACTTATTATTCTATTACAACTCATCCACAATCTCAATAGATTTATCACCTCATCAAATCAAGTAGCACTTTCACATCATCTTCAAAACTCAACCCATAAATCATAATTCTCAATTCACAAGTCATAAGTCGCGATTCAAAATTTTCAATTTCAAATCACAATCACAAATCACAATTTACAATCAACCTTGATAATTAGATAAATTATCTAAATGAATGGTTCAAGGAATAGTAACCTGATCACATCTCTTTCAACAATTCACATCTTTTTCATTATCATATCATTTCATTTCGATTTCCCCTCTTCACTTTTTTAGGGGTTTATCATAATTCTTTCAATTCCCTTTTTCACTTTTCTAGGGGTTTTTCATAATTCATTTCATTTCCCCCTTTGGACTTTTCTAGGGGTTTATCACAATTCATCATTTCAATCTCAACACTTGGGTTACCAATTCCTAACCAAACACTTAGACAATCAAGCTCATTTCCAAGCCAAACACAAACAATTCATCACAAACAATCAAATAATAACCAATTTATCACAACAATCAATCAACAACCATTTCATCGCAAAAATCCATCAACAACCATATCATTACAAGCAATCAATCAACAATCATCACATCTCAACATTTAATCAAACAACCACTCCATCAGAATAATCAATCAAACAACCATTTCATTCCAATAACAATCAAACCATTTTATCTCAATAATCAATTAAACAACCATTTCATCACACCAACCAATCACATTCAATGCATCTTAATTCAATACCCTTTCTCAATAATTTCATCACAAAATTCTCATTTCTCAACCATCTCATCTCATTCCACTTATAACTCATTCGGTTCCATCTCAATTACTCATCCATCCTTCATTTCATAGTTCAAGCACAAATCAGTCCAATATTCACAAACAATTTCATATCATAAACTCACTTCACAATAAATCACAATTAATCTCACTTCCATTAAACCATTTCACAATCTCTAATCATAACAACAATTCTACACATCCAAACATTAAGTATCACTATATAATTTAATTAAATCAATCAAAACACATAATTAAATCATATAATTAGTATTAATATAAGTCATATAGTTAGTATTAATAGCTATTTACTTACAAAACATGGAGAACACCAATTAAACCTCTATTGGCCTCTATTCTTCAATCCACTTTGCTTAAGAAACTTCCCTAAACACAATTATCCATCCAAATTAACAATTAAATAACAAAACACACAATTATTACTCAATAATCTCTTTCAAAAACATTAATTCCATAATTAAATAATTCTAATAAAAAACCCCCAAAATCCTCTCAAAACCTAACTCCCCATTACATAATTAAACCAATTAATATCAATTAACAATAATTAATTAAAGAAAACTTACAAATTAATAAACCTCTACTTCTTTTCTTCTTCTTTTCCTCTTCTTTTTCTACTCTTACCATTCTCTATAACTCCCACTAACGCCACCAAGACCTCCTTCTTATCCCATAAGAATTCATTTTTCTTTTATTAAAAAGGTTTAAAATGTTCTTATTGGTTAATTAAAAAGATGTCTTTGACTTTTTAGCCAAATTTAGGAAAACTTACAATTCCACCCCCAAATAATCTAATACTTCCATAACATCCTCACAACTATTATTTTCAACAATTACACCCTTCATGCATATGAAATAAATTAATGATCAATAATTAACAAAATTAAATTTATTAATGATGTTAATTAAACACTAATGCATGTGATTAAGCTTGAGGATGTTACAAACAATCCTATTTATTGGGGAGATTTGAATAATTATATAGGAAACTCTGTTGAATTTTTGATAGATTTTTCATTAGATTTAGAAGTAGGTCGGAGACTATAGGTTACATAATATGAACTGAATTAAATTCGTCTTTTGATTGCATCCTCCTTGAATTGAAATATTTAAAAGAAATTACACAACACGTTTATTAATAAAGTATATAAACTTAAAATTAATATTAATTTTTTGATAGGTTTTCATATCCCGGGTATCTAGAACCCTATTTGGAGTCTCGACTAATCCCGGGTCGAGTGAGTTCCATTTTGAAAGCACAGTCTCCCTATGCAGCCCTAAGAATCGAACTCTCAACCTCCAAGCGTAAAGCCTGCAACTTCAAGTTTTTACCGCTTGAACCACACCCCTTGGGTTAAAATTAATAATAATAACTTTAAAAAATAATGATATTCTTATTCGTTTGCATCATCCTTTCAGTGAATCAATAAAATCATTTGAATTAGTTTTCTTATTTGATTACATCATTCTTGCATCAAATTACAAAAAATTAAAAGATCATTAATATGAATAAAATATATAAATACAAATTTACATTCATTTACATATTCCTTACAATAAATGAATAAAGTCATGTGAATTAATAATAATTTTGATTGCATCATCCTTGCATCAAAGTAATCATTTTAATTTCTTATATTAGTTTGATCATGTTAGAAATTTCAATTAATTATATGAAACACCTCCGAATCGTTTGCATCCTCCTTACGGTGATTCAAAAATGAATTATTGTAAACGATGAAAGTTGTCTGCTCAATTCATTTAGTTAATTAACTGTAGAGTAATCATGTCCACTGTATTTAAAAGAAAATTGAATACACTAGATTGTGTTGGTGGATAGTTTATATAAGGACATTTTAAAGTGTGATCAAGGCTTTATGTTATTGCATATTGTGTGATTTTGGTACTTCTGGGCTTGTTTATTCTCTGAGTGCACATTAGGATATATACATAATACTGCAATTTGCTAAAATAAGCAGTTGTTGCATTGTTATGTATATATCTCAAATAGTGTACTTAGAAAACCATGCTGGGCGGCTGGTGAAATTTACACAAATCATATGCAATAGTGATCCACCTTTTAACAGCACTTTTGTAAATGGGTTAGGGCCATACCTTTAAAGAAAAAAAAAATGAAGAATGGGTGGATGTATATTAGGCTGCATTCATAGACAATAGAACCTGCTAACGAAATTGAATATTTCATGAAAGTAAATAAAAAAACTAATGAAATGTTCATTCTTGAATTACAATATTGTGTTTTCAGGTTTGGGGGAAGATCGAAAGTGGATGTATGAGGGTCGAATTGTTGATGAGTATTTTTCCAATGCATGGGTGAAAAAGGTCGATGAATTTATTAAGTTTGCATTTCAGCATCAAGATGTTGTGAATGGCAACACTGATATAAGGTGTTTGTGTAGTAAACCGAAGTGTCAAAATAAGAAGCTCTTGATGATAACACCATGAAAATTCTCCTATATTATAGTGGATTTATTCTGGATTATTATGTGTGGAAATACCACAGTGAGAAGGAAGCAAAACATAGCCGTTCAATTAGAGAAGAAGCTAGACGTTATCAGTGAATCAAATTGGTTTCAGGTTTGACAGTACAAATCAAACTTCGTACCATATAATGGTTTTAGAAGCCGCAAGTCTAGATTTCCATCTCGAACTAACTGAAGAGGAACCAAATGTTGAAGCATATAATTTTTATGATATGATTTAAGCTGTTGATAAACCAATTTATGAAGGTAATTCGAATCACTCTCAATTGTCTGTAGGTATGAGGATGTTGGAAATCAAGTGTAGACATAAGTGCTCACAAGCATGGTTTGATGATATGTCTGATTTCTTGCAAGAGTTGTTTCTAGCTGATAATCCAATTCCTTCAGACTTTTATAGCATAAGGAAGCTGTTAAAAGGATTGGGATTGCTGGTTTATGTCATTCGTGTTAGCAACTACATAATTTATTAGGGAGATTACAAGGATTTGAATAGTTGTAAAATATGTTGGCATCCGTAATAAAAGCAACAGGTAAAGGGTTCTGGACATAGAATGGTGACATGGAAGTTGAAGATCCCGTATAAAAAGATGTATTATTTTCCTCTAACACCTCGGCTGCAAAGGTAAAATTAAATATGCATAACTTATTTATCTTTAATATTCATATGCATTCTAATAATTTAAACAATTCTAACTAATTATATTTATTTAGATACTTGAGGAAGCTAAAAAAAATAATGAATAAAGCTTAAGTGGAAGTTTCAATATTAATTGGATACTTATTGGAAGAAGCTGCAAAATTTGCATCATTCTATTTTAGAGAGGGAGATCCAACTTTTCCACAAAAGGAAAAGCGAAATGAAATGGAAGTGAATGATGATCACCTTGATGAAATGTTTGAAATATTCAAGCCTTTCGTTAAACCAATTGGTGCTGAAAGAAAGCAGTATCTGGGAGACAATGAATATAAAGCAGCTTGGTTGTATGTCCTGCTTAATTGTCCGGAAGTTCAACCTTACATCAAGTAAATACTTCCAATTATTTTTGTACCTTAAAATGAACCAATTTCATTAAATAATTAATAAAATTAATTTCCTTAAACTCTTGTATGTAGCAAATTTGCTACTAAAATTCGACAGCGATATCCAAACTTAAATGAGGCCGGTATCAATGTCATGACAAAAAATGAATTTTTTTGCATGGTTTGAGAAATATGTATGAATTCTTCAACAACTTCTGATTAATCATTTAAATTGCTATATTTTTAACATTTCTTTAACATTGAATAATTGATGTTATATAGGTATGTACACCTTTGAACAATATATCAAATCATTATCTCCAAACCATTTCTTGCGGTCCTTTAAGACAAGTGAAAACTTATAACGATTACTGTGTAAAGGGATTTAGGTTCCATACTAATTCTTATGGGAGTAACCGAGCCACGAAGATTAGGGGTGTTTGTATTAAGGGATCTACTTATTCTTAAAATGAGAGTGAGCATTACGGGACTCTCGTGGAAGTAGTAGAGTTGGAATTTCAAGCCATCCACATCAAAAGGATATTTTTGTTCTAGTGTGATTGGTATCACCCAACAACGAATTCGGGTACAATTATACATTCTCAATATATAAACTTATGGATGTTCATGAAAGAAAGTAATTCAACAAGTATGAGCCTTTTGTTTTTGCTGCACAAGCTTCACAAATATATTATTGTAAATATCAGGGTGTTAAAAGGGATAGAGTTCATTGGCTAGCTGTGTGCAAGATAAAAGCTTTAGCTGCTATTGATATTCCTTTAAATACAACCACTGAAATAATCGAACTAACTTTTCAAAATGATGACATTGAGGATGTCTCTATTCAAGCATTAATGGATGCTGATGACATGGTTTTAGTAGTAACTCATGATATTGATGAGGATGTTGATCAATAAATAAATGAAAATGAGGGGGGATCAGATGAAAAAAAGGAGTTTGAAACTAATGTTACCAGTTCTTCTGAAGATGAGGAACCAACTTATGACGATGACATAGATGATGATGAATAGTATAGTACTAACAAACGACTCAGCTTAGTTTAGATGTTGATCATTTATGCCTGCAATTTATCATTTATTATATAACTATTATGTAACAGCTATGCGGGGTGGGGGTATAGGTGGGGGCACCAGTAGGGGCCAAGGCACAACTGCTGAGAGAGGACACATCCCTCAACTGAGGGATGAGGAGAAGGGCGACGATGTCTAGTAGCAGGTCACTTAGACTGAGGAGGTGTCTCAAACTGAGGAAGTGCATCATATTGATCAGGCTAAGGCTGAGGAGCAGCCTGCCCCATAGGACTCTCTAGAGCATGTCACAGACACTATCTACAACATCAAGGGAAGGTGGAAGAAGAAGAATAAGAAGGACAAGAGTATCCTTGATGGTGTATGGGAGGAGTGGTTGAAGAGGTGGGAGAACCCTGCGTATGTCACGAACTGCTTACGGAGGAGCGCGAACAAGTGCAAAGAGCTAGTAGGTCCTGGGACTGTCACGTCCACCCTCACATGCGAATCATGCTCGATGCTCCAGTAAGAACAGGACTTAGTTCTTCATTAAATTTAATTATTCACTATTTTAGTTCTTATATAATAATAATAATTATATTATTATATATGCATGCTTCATAGTAAAGTTAATTGCTTTTTGAAAACTTAGAAGGAGGGAAAGAAGCTGTCTGGCCCTCGACTCTTTCGTTGCACCTACGCAAAAGAACAAGACGGCCGGACCTTTATTGATCAGCATTCGCGGGAGGTGAATGCAAGTTTTCTTTTACTTAAATAACTGAAAACATTAACTTCATTTCACTTTTTATTCTTATTTGACTTATCTTGTTTTTATTTTGGCGAGATTTTAGGAGTTAATGGAGTCTACTAGTTAGGCATAAGATGAAGTTGCTTCTACTGCTAGAGCTCCATTTACTCAACCAGTTGCTGGTGATTGTGTGGGTGTCAATTTAGCTCCCACTACTCCCATTTCTATCGATGAAGATAGCTTATGGCTAGATACGGTGAAGTGGATGAAGAAGTACAGGGTATACGGAGTCGACTATGCAGTTTCTGATTACTACGCGACATCTACTCTAATCCTCCTAGCATGAGTCCATTCTCCACCATATTCCCTAGCGGTGCTGAGTTCAAAGATGCAATGGATCGTACCTCATAAACTCTGCTCGATGACACCCGCCATCGCATTATGGACTATATTCAGGGCACTTTACACGGCCAGCAGGAGGGTCACAAGTAGTTGATGCAGTCTAATCTTGAGTGGCTTATTAGGATGGGTCGAGAGTTTGGCATCCCTTACAAAGACGACTTCCCAACCACTCCTTCATCAAATCCTACGACAACTCCTGCCTCTTCATCAACAGCAACAACCACAGCAACTATCGCCATGGACACATCAACTTTAACAGGCCTAGATGATTAGTAGGATGAGCCGGACACTATATTGGACGATTAGATGAACTATTAAGGGCAGTTATGTATGTATTTACTTTTTTGGTACATTTTTGTATATATTGTGTGTGTGTGAACCAAAAATCGATTGAACCGAAAATCAGACTGAAAGTGATCAATTTAAACCGAAAATAATGGTTAACCGAATCAACGGTTTAGGTTTAGGTTTTTATTTTTTTATGTTTTTGGACTTTCGGTTTGGTTTCGGTTTTTATACCGTAAAAACCTAACGATTCGATTAACCAACCGAATGTGTATGTTGCAAGTGTAAATTTATTTCTATAGAGAATATATATATATATAACTTTTGTTTTCGAACATGTTTCTTAATATGGCTTAGATGGTTTAGGCTCATTTTTCATTAGGTCCATGGACCAAATCTTGAACTCACCATTGTATTTGATGTAATTTTTTAAACCTCTAACCCTACTTATTCCTTTTTGCGTCGATTGACTCTTCCACTATCCCTCACATCCGCCTTCATCATTTTTTCCCTCCTCATTTCACATGCTTATTTCCATTGTTTAGTAAACTCTCCTTCATCCTTACGCTTTTATGTGAATATCATTAATTTTCCTTTTCTCTTTCCAACTTACTCCCCTTCTAAGATTTTATACTTTCATAATTTACTTTTCATTTAATATTTTTTTACTATTTCTTATTTTGGATACTATAATATTTTAATGGTTTGAAGATTTTTTTTCTAATATACACACAAATCTTTGTTCATGCATGCAGTTGCAAATTGTGTAACTAATATTTTTCCATTTCTTTTATGTTAAAATTATAATTGAAATTTTGCTTCTGTAAATTCATGAGAATTTCGTAGCATCTTTCAAAAGGTTTTAACTTCAACAGTTAACCAACCAAAAATTTAGTTAACGAAATCTATGAACTTATTCATCTAATGGTTCAGTTTTGGGTTGAAATTTTTTTGAACTGAAAATATCGATTGGGTTTAGAAAAATACCCCACGGTTCGGTTACTTGAATTGTAAGCACCCTAACACACACCTATTATTAATATAAATATAAACCAGATCAATTAAATATAATAAAAAATTACATAATGGCGATGGATTGCTGACGGCTTATTGAATTTCATGTCCGTTGATACTAATTTGTTGCCATTTCTATCACCAATCACTGACGCCGTTTTCCATCGCCTCGTGGATGCCAAATACTGACAAAAATTCCGTTAGTATTACGTCGGAACTTTACCGATGGTAAGTTTACTGACAGATTGGTTTCTTTGGTAATCCATCAGTGATTTTAGTTGCCGATGGATTTTTAATAATTACCGATACAAAAATCCATCATTAAAGTACTGAATTTTAGTAGTGTACCTAATTGATAACTTCTCCTCAATTCCAAAAGGTTTAGACTTAAAATTCACTTTTTCTATGTTTTGTAATAAAAATCAAGATTTTATAGACGGAGGGAACTCCCACTAACATTGGGAATGTCCTACACTAATGTTAGTCTAGCACTAGTGTTGGTACCTGAACAGACTCCAACGCTAGTATAGCAATGGTGCAGACAAGGAGGGGTTGCCTTAGAGCCTAAGCCATGACTAGCAATTATGGCACTGTGTGTTCAGGTACTGGGTTGAAGTGGTAGTCGCCACTTGAACCGGCATCGGGAATGTCTTACAAGGTGTGCACCTCGATTCCTCTTAAGAATACAAAAGGTGCATTGACCATAGAGATTTTAGGATCAGATTTATCAATTCTCAGAGTTTGATTCTTTACCCAATAATCTTAGTATTATACCAACCCTCATTCATTCTAACAAGCAATAATAACCTACAACAATTATCGCCTACTTTTTACATACATGTATGCAATGGTGAGTTTTTAATAATCAAATAAGGGTTAATTTTAATAATTACCAGCCATTATTAAGGTTAATTTACGTGCATAAGTGATAACAAATACATAACACATCAACACAACCTAGGGTTTCTACCATTTTAGACCTAAAATAATTACCAAATAAACATTAATAATCAATTTCATGCATTAAAATACCTAAATAATTACCAAAGAAGGTTTAGAAGCTTACCTCATTACTGTATTCCACGTGAAAGCTACTGTACATTCATTTATAGGCCCATATACTACTGTTTAAAACCCAACGCCACTTCCACAAGCAAGACAGGGACCAACGCCACTCGTGGGACTGGCGTTTGGGCTCAGTGCCACTTACCTACAGGCGTTGGTGCCCAATGCCACTCTTGGCAGTGGCGTTGGTAGCCAGAACACAAACAAGATCCAAAAATCGATGGAAAGTAAAATTTTTGGGTTCACCAAGCCCGAAAAACACACATACAGAGATGATTATGCACGGAATATCCACCCAAAATATGTTATAATGCTTGAATCATGGCAAAACAACCTATATCTAGTCATGACATGCTTAAAACATAAAAAGATTCAAACTTTACATATAAAACATGTAAAGATGCAAACTTTACACAAAAAACATCGAAAGATTGCAACTTTACACTTAAAACATTAAAATAATACAACCTCACATGTTAATATGCAAAGAAACAAACTTTATGCATTAAAACATACAAAGATGACAATTTTATGTATTAAAACACAAAAAGAAATTATTGTTATGCATTTAAAACATATTCATGGCATTGAATAATTCAGATTTAAAATAAAACACATCAAAACATGTAAACAAAGCAACTTTAAGCATTCATAATGCTTGTATATGGCATTGAATGACATTTAAACCATACACACATGCATAAACATCATTTAAACATGTAAAACAGAAAATTACAACAATAAAACACATAAAAACAAAATATCATTGCATGCAAATCATGAAAACATGGAAAAAATAATAAAACAAAGAATCAGAAAACTTACCTTTCAAGAAAATGGATCTAGAAGCGCTTGAGAACCCTCAGATCTAGATTGAGTGACTTTTTGGATGCTTTCTAGTGAATTACAACAATTGGAATATTGCTTCAACAGATTAGAATGCTTTAAAACTGCCTTTTGATGTAAAAAGATGCAAGCTTCAAAGAGTTTTTTGTGTTCTTACAATTGAAAAAGTGATCTTTGTATAGCCATCAATGATTTCAGAGATTTAGTATGAAGAACTAAACCCTAAAATTTGTATGAGCTGCTGTCCTCCTCCAAAACCTAGTTTTAAACGAGTATTTATATGCATACAAGCTTAAATCTTAAGCTAAAGTTTAAAATCATCACTTTATTGTTAAAAACAATGACTTGAACTTATAACAAAGGATATTTTGGGCAAAAATTATCATGCAGGGCCTTGGAATGCGTGCACAGTTCGTACGAATCATTATGGGCCGAAATAACTTGAAACCGAGCTTTTTACAACTTAAATCGTGCCAATGCCAGTATTCATTATGGCATTGTGTCCAACGCCAGTTACATGAGTGGCGTTGGGTCCAACTCCACTTGGAAGAGTGGCGTTGGGCCCAATTCCACTCTCAGGAGTGGCGTTGGGTCCTTTTGGGCCTCCATACGTCGGATTTTACAAATATGTACAAAAAAAAAACGTGCAGAATGGCCTCAACTATCAACCATGAAATTTTCAAGTCATTTCGATGCTCATAGCGAAAGTTATTATGAAAACTATCTAAAAAATGCAATGTCATGCTTAAAACAGAAGTTTTGGGTAAAACCATACTTTATAAGGGTGCCTCGGTTTTACTCCATGGGCCTCCTGACTCAGATATCAGGGTGTTGCTCCAAACAAAGTATCACCTCGGAGCTCAGTTGCCTTAGTTTAACTCCATGGGGAATAATTGGTTTTCTGGGTTCACCTATCAGGATAAAGTTCTGCCTCGGACCTCGGCTTCCTTGGCTTGACTTAAAAGATTTCTCTGGCTCGGATACTAGATTGAAGCTCTATCTAGGACCTCGACTGCCTATATCTCACTTCAAGGGATTGTTTTAATTTTCTGACTTGGATATCAGAATGAAACTTCTCGTAGGACCTCGGCCACCAAAGTTGTGCTTCAAAGAAATAGGTCTTTCTGACCCTCCTGGCTCGGATACCATATTGACTTTCTTGCCTCGGACCTCAATTGCCTTGGTTCGACTTTCACTATGCTCTATTGGGTTAGTGGTAATGTTTGCTCCACTGGGGAATGTCTGCTTTATGAGGCTTGAATTCTGGGAATTATCTCCACTGGGGAAATGGTTTGTCTTTTATAGACTGCTACCGGGGATTGAATTTCTTTTATCAAAGAATTTCTTCGTCTTGATTATTGCCTTGATAGCCATCACTGTGAATAAATCCACTTGAGGGATTTGGTTTCTGGATTTGATTCCAATTGGGGAAGTTTTAAAATTGATCCAAATATCTCTGGCATGAACCTTACTAGGGAGAATAACTTCTAGACACAGGATTACTATCCATATGTCTAGATTTACTTCAAATATTTTAAGAATTTGAAGTAGGAAAAGAAGCCTTTGAAAAGGATTTTTCTGTCATTTCCTCTGTAGTTCTCTGTCATTCTCTATCATTCTGACTATAGCTATCTATAATTTTTGATAATCTTCTAAAATTTGGGGGGGGGGGGGGGGGGGGGGGGGGGGGGGGGGGGGGGGG
>CANYLF010087466.1:0-12907 GCA_948193215.1 Bocquillonia castaneifolia
TATATTGGTAGGTGAACAATGCTTATTTTGAGGGAATAAATGGAAGTTAGAACTTCTATCTATTAATGATTCCTAAAAAAATTAAAATTATTGATTTTGCATGATGTATAAATTACTATATCCATATCACATTGCAAAAGATTTATATATAATGAAATTAATCATGGGAAATTATGCTCGCATACCTACTCTAAGATAAATTAAATTAACTAAACTTATTATAAAGTCAATATTTTATTCCACGAGTCTCAACACAATTGGTAGAGGTCTTCATTCTGATTAGATGGTAAGTCTCGAATTTAATTTTTTTTTTTTATCTTTTCAGGTATTAAATAGATTTGTCAAATTATTGATTAGTCACAACTCACATGAGACAATAATATTAACACTAACAATTATAATTTTTGTACGGCATAAAACAACTTAAACAAAAAAGAATAACATTTTTTTTCTATGGTAAACAAAATCAAACATGGATAACAGTTGGAAAGAAAAGGGTGGAAAGAAGTTGCAAGTTTTATGTCAGTAACAAGACAAAGAAGAGTTGTTTTTATGTAATAAGGTGGAAACTATTGTCACGAGATGGTAACTCATGTTTCAGGCATAATATCACGTGTCTTAAATTTTTACAACAGTCTTCTCAGTTTACAATGCATATAAATTTAAAATTACACCAACTATAATAATAAAAAAAAAAAATAGACCATTCTCTGTTGCTTTGTTTACTATTCCAAGAATTATCGTGATAGACATTTCAGTATTAATCAGAAATTTGACTTCCTTTCCTTTTATTAATTCATCTCTCAATGGTTAGGGAGGACCGGACCTGAGAAAAAAAGAAATTAAAAAAATTACATAAAATTGACCTCTAGACACCCTTTTAATGAAATAATTATAAGCATTTGACTGGTAAAATATTACACTATAACTCATAAACTAGTTACATTAGAATCTGTTATAGATATTCCATGATTTGGACCAGCTTTGTACATCTAACTAGAGGCTCCATCCATCTAGATCTAGTGGTTAAAAAAATTGAATTATTTCGTGAGGCAAATTAAGTCAATTATATTAATCACTATTCTTACTAATCCATTGTTTTAGTTGAGACTTTCCCTGTTAGGCTAATCAATGTCAAGAAAAAGCAGCCATCATTGTGAGAATTCTGCAGATAAAATTAGAGTGCGAATAACGTGACATAAGAAATAAAGATTTTACCAACTTAGCAAGATTCGGTAGTCCGTGACCACATGTACAACTTAATCCTTGCTTATTTTGTTCCTCATCATGCTAGGTTATGCCTATTTTTTTTTTTTTTTAATTCTTACATATGTAGCTAGTCTGGATTTTCAGGTCTGTGATAGGAAAAATGATTTTCACTAAGATTTTAAAAATCGGATTAAACACATTCAACTAGAAACTGATAACTAGTCTGATCTAAAAAGATTATAAAATCAAAACTTTTTATTTATTTTAGGCATTCATTGGATTTTTTTATTAGAGTTTGAGAAATTAGTTTATCTTAAACAATTTCAAAGAGAAAAAAGTTTATTGTTTAAAATTGATAAGACCGGTTAAATTGTGAACGGATACACTCAACTAATAATTCGAATTTTTAAACACTATTTTTTTACAATTTAAAATCAATAAAATTGATTTAAGTGGGGTCTTAAATCTCGGTTTTTGGCAAAATTTCTCCTTTTTACAATATGGTATATATATATAATTCAATATTTACTACTACTCTCTACATGGCTGGTGCATAGTGACTGCCAACTGCGTGGTCTACTCACCAACTCCTATCACTCTTTCTAAATTACTTACTTGGCTTGGCATTCTCCGTATGTTTTTTAGCTTCATAAAGAAAGAGATTACATTTTTGACGTGGAGATCCAATCATATTTACCAAGGGCGAGCGGGAGGTCATCCTAACTTTGTGCAAAAAAAAAAAAAACAATTTTACCGTATGAAATTTAGTATGTTTTAAGTTTGACTTTCTGTAAGAAATTTATACCATATAAATTTAAGTTTGTTTTTGTTGATAAGAATAATATTATAAATTATAAAAATATATATCTGATATTACTGGCCTAGTCTAAAAAAAACTCATGGCTTCATTACCGATCATAACCCAAACATAAATTTAGGCTTAAACGCAACCTTCTTAGCTCTATATAAACCATTTCTCTCTTCACGTAACACACCAACATAAGCCAAAATTAACTCAAAAAAAAATGGCCAATAACAAAAACCCTACAAACACAACATTTCCATTTCTTCTTCTTCTCATCATCTTCTTGTTGCTTTCCATCTCCTCCATTAACAGAGTTGAGTCAAGGGTACCTTTTGCCTGTGACCCAAAAAATGCAATGACAAAAAGCTTAATATTTTGCAGAGAAAATTTGCCAATACAAATAAGAGCTAGAGACTTGATATCAAGATTAACATTGCAAGAAAAGATTAGACTGTTAGTGAACAATGCAGCTCCAGTTCTTAGGCTTGGTATTCAAGGTTATGAATGGTGGTCTGAGGCTCTTCATGGTGTTTCTAATGTGGGCCCTGGTGTCAAGTTTCGTGGGGCCTTCCCTGGGGCCACTAGTTTCCCTCAAGTTATCACTACTGCTTCTTCTTTCAATCAGTCTCTTTGGGAACAAATTGGACGGGTTAGTATTAATATATCATTGTCTTCTTTTTTTTTTTATCATTTGTAATCTTTTTGTTATGTTTCTTTCTTTCTTTTTTTTTATTTAAAGTTTTTTTATCTTAAAAATTAAATAATACCAACAGATTAATTAATATAATCCTTTTTTTTAATTAGTTCCACACATGGGATTGAAGAAAAAAATTGTATTTTAAGATTGTGACAGCTTTATCCTGAATTGTTTGCATGCTTAAAATATAATACTATAGCCTTGAAAAATCAATCAATGTGTTGGGGAATAAAAAATAAAAAATAAATAAAAGGGCTTTATTTATAAAAAAAAAAAAAAAAAAAAAAAGGCAAACGGCTTTTTTGCACATGTGAATGGGTTAGTAGGGGGTAAAGGTAATTGTGTATACACAAGTTGCCTATCCCATACCTAGCGTGCACCACTTCGATCTTCATACGGTCCCTATTCTCCTTGGAGATGAAAATTAATAGAACATGAATATTTTTACACTAGTTAAAAAATGATAAGATATTCTAAATATTAATCTAATGTCTTCATTTCAATTCTTTAAGAAATGTAATTGTATTAAAATTCGACAGGATTTTTTCTATATTTATAATTTTGTACTCGACTTGAATTGAAATTAAGCAGCTTATGACAAAACATTTAGTAAATATATATTGCACTGAGCATAGTTGGTCATATATTTTACTTTCAAACGAATAGTTAAAACACTCTAATAATCTTATACGTAATAAAAGATCAAATTCGGATCATACTAAATTAAGGAACAAGCAAAAGAAATGAGGTGAGCAATTAAGTTCGTTCATTTCTTTGGTTTATTAGCTTGCCCTTAATCGATCCATAAAACTCCTGACAGTAACCAATTAACAACAAATTAATTAAACTTGTCCCTTTCTATCATGATTGTGAAATTTTGGTTTCAATTGCCAATATGTTGCTAACAACATCACATGAACGACAAATATTATTTATGTGAGTTTCTAAGAATTATCAACATAATTTCAAATTATCTCCACCTTTTTTTTGTGGCTAGGTTTAATTTTTTTCTGCCTTTTTGCTAATTAGTCAATGCGCATACACATAATTACATGAAGAAGATTCACAAAACAATCATTGCAATATCAGACCAATAATTAATTAAAGTTCTTAGATTGATTATACAATATTAACATAGTGTTTTTTAATGGTATTTTTAAAGGAATTTTTAATTTTGGTGGGTGTATTTGAACAGAATTAAATAATTTAGTAGCTGAAGTGTAGTGCCAATATAACAGACAGCTAGACTGTGATGTTCCAACGCCAACTTGCAAGGCTATTTGCGTGCACAATTAAAAGTACGTTAATTTTGGTCCCATGCTTTTTGAAAAAAAAACTTAATTTTATAGATTTAATTTCCTAATAATTTAAGATTGAACGCATTAAATTCATGTCACTGTCAAATTCTCAACAAAATTTGGAGCACATACTACAATTAAAATCCATTATCAACTAACAATATTTATCATATTATATATATTCCTTGGATTTTTCTTGGAGGATTTTTGTACATAAATATATTAAATTAAATGTGATTTTAAAATTGAAGAAAGAAAACTTATTTTTTTTTTGGAGACAATATATATGGTGTTCCATTAATTAATTTGGATGTAATGAGGAGGGACCTTAATCAGTGCAATTAATGTTGGTGAGGATATTTGCAGGTGGTGTCCGATGAAGCAAGGGCAATGTATAATGGAGGAGTGGCTGGATTGACATATTGGAGTCCTAATGTGAATATTTTGCGTGACCCTCGGTGGGGTAGAAGCCAAGAAACTCCAGGTGAAGACCCTCTTTTAACTGGTAAATATGCTGCCAGCTATGTCAGGGGACTCCAGAGTATCAATGGTCTTAAATTAAAGGTTGCTGCTTGTTGCAAACATTACACTGCTTATGATCTTGATAACTGGAATGGCGTAGATCGTTTCCATTTCAATGCAAAGGTATATATATTTATATATTTAAGCTTTTCAAAATATATATATATATATAAAAAAAATTAATTCAACGTGTCTGGATTGGATTGGTAGCATTCTATGAAATGTAGTCACTTATGTCAGATGTTTAAAAAATAATATATAATCAATTATTAGACAAATATGAAATTTAAACATGTTTGCCCATCATTTCTAAAGTCTTTGTCACATTGTCTAAAAATGAGTTATGTCCTACTATTTCATCATATCCTAAAAAGTTATAGAGTTAGTCCAAAAAAGAAAAATAAATGCTAAATAAAATGTAGAATGAAAGTGACATATTTGGAATTGGAATGGTGATGAGTACAGGTAAGCAAGCAAGATTTGGAGGAGACATATAATGTACCATTCAAGGCATGTGTGAAGGAAGGGAATGTAGCAAGTGTTATGTGCTCTTACAATCAAGTCAATGGCAAGCCTACTTGTGCTGATCCTGTTCTCCTAAAAAACACCATCAGAGGTGAATGGGGTCTTAATGGGTGAGTAATTTGTGATTAGAAATGGTAACTAATGTTGTTTATCTTAATGAATTTCTGTCTTAAAAAGTTCATAAATTTTAATCAATTATTGGGTCTATGCAGATACATTGTATCAGATTGTGATTCTGTTGGGGTGTTATATGATAACCAACATTACACTAGAACACCTGAAGAGGCAGCTGCAGACACCATCAAAGCAGGTAACAAAATATAACCACACCCTTTTACGTCTAAATTATATAAATATTTTTTTTTAAAAAAAAACTGGTGTCCCATTATTAGGCTTTTTAACTAATTTTAAAAAGGAGGGAATAAATTAGATCTTGAACTCGAAATCTGATCGTGCTCCTTTAGTCTAATTATGATCTGAATCAGATGTTTCACCTATCAACTTTTGTAGGTCTTGACTTGGACTGTGGGCCATTCTTGGCAATACACACAGAGAGTGCAGTGAAGAAAGGACTGGTAAGAGAGCAAGAAATAGATTGGGCCTTAGGCAATACAATAACAGTACAGATGAGACTAGGCATGTTTGATGGGGAGCCATCAACCCATCCTTACGGCAACTTAGGGCCCAGAGATGTTTGCACTCCAGCCCACCAAGAATTGGCCCTTGAAGCTGCCAGACAAGGCATCGTCCTACTTGACAATCGTGGGAGGACACTTCCCTTATCCACTAGCCGTCACCATACTGTAGCGGTCATTGGGCCCAACTCTGATGTTACTGTTACAATGATAGGGAATTATGCTGGTAGGTCATCTCTTTTCTTTGATACCCATTAGTGGTTCAATCATAATCTATATATAGATTGAATGTGAATTTTATGGCCCATCTCCTTTTTCTCAATTTTAATTGAAATGGAGATGGTTAGTAAGTTATGCTCGGTAATTACACCCGTGTATACACCATGATGATTGGTTAAGTAGTAAATTCAATTTAATATTATCCGATTATGGGCAGCGGATGGAGCTGAATTTTCCTTCTATAAAAGATTCCAAAATAGAATACAAAAATTAGGATAATAAAAAGAATCAAAGATGGTCCATGTTGGTTATGCTTCAGTCTTGTTAGTATTTTAAAAAGATTGTGACAAATTTGACCTGATTGATGAAGTTAGGCCAAATGAAAATGATTTTGAAAGCGGCCCTATGTTTTTTTGAGAACTTAAACTTTTTAATGTCTCATAATTAATTTTTGGTACAGGTATTGCATGCAGGTACACAAGTCCTCTGCAAGGAATAAGCAGATATGCTAAGACAATTCACCAGTCTGGATGTGGAGATGTAGCCTGTAACAATAACCAACAATTTGGAGCAGCAGAGGCAGCAGCCCGCCAGGCTGATGCCACTGTGCTAGTAATGGGCCTTGACCAATCCATAGAAGCTGAATTCAGGGACAGGGTAGGACTTCTCTTGCCTGGTCACCAGCAAGAACTTGTGTCAAGGGTGGCTAGAGCCTCTAGAGGTCCTACAATTTTGGTTCTGATGAGCGGTGGCCCTATTGATGTCTCCTTTGCCAGGAATGATCCCCGTATTGGTGCTATTGTATGGGCTGGTTATCCTGGACAAGCCGGCGGTGCTGCCATTGCTGATGTGTTGTTCGGAACAACCAATCCGGGTACGTTTGAAAATCACTATACTTGTTGATTTGGTCCTACTATTTTATTTTATACCACGTATCTGGTAACTATCGTTTCGTACATATAAGACACCACTATACCATAGTCCAAGATGAAATGAAATGAAATATTCTGAATTCTGTAGCATTATTGTAGCCTTGAAATGACATTTCAAACTCATGTTGACACAGCGCAAGTTTCATGTGAAACATAGTACTCTCAAACGTTGTTCAGTTCATTTGATTGACTGACTAAAAAACACTTGAAATTCTAATAGACCTTATCACCAGAAGAGTACAATTTAAAAGGGTAATAATATTATTCTCTTTGTTTATCTTATGTTGTTTCTTCTTCATTTTTCAGGAGGAAAGCTGCCAATGACATGGTATCCACAGAGTTATCTTGCTAAGGTATCAATGACAAACATGGAAATGAGAGCAGACCCATCAACAGGCTATCCTGGTAGAACCTACAGATTCTACAAAGGCAATGTTGTTTACCCTTTTGCCCATGGCTTGAGCTACACTTCATTTTCTCACTCACTATCTCAACAAGCTCCAAAATTACTCTCACTACCCATTACCAATCTCAATGCCTTAAAATTGAACGACACAAGTGCCATTTCAAGCAATGCTATTAAGGTTTCCAACACAAATTGTGATAAGACCATTTTAGGAGTAGACATTAATGTTAAAAATAGTGGCACAATGGATGGTCCTCACACTCTCTTAGTCTTCTCTAGCCCACCTTCAGGGTCAAAATGGTCATCTAACAAGCAATTAATTGGTTTTGAAAAGGTTCATTTACTTGCTGGTTCTCAAAAACAATTGAGGGTTAACATTGATGCGTGTGAGCATTTGAGTGTTGTTGATCAATTTGGAATTCGAAGAATTCCCATTGGTGATCATAATATTTACATTGGAGATCTCAAGCATTCTATTTCTATCCAAGCAGACATTAAGTATTAATTAGTAGTAGCATTCTTGGATTTTGATAAAAAAAAAAAAAACAATTGTAAGATAAATTAATGTGAAAGGTAATTACTATAAAGTATTTTTAAGAGATTGAGCTAAGGTTGTGATACAAATAGGGTATTGGTCATATATACCTCAATACATGTCAAGTGGTGCAAGAAACATATAATAGTGGTAGAATATTGATCAGTATGAGATACAATAAAATACCAGCTAAAAAAGTTTAGTTGGTTGTCATTCTTGTTCCTTATTTTCTTTTTTTTGTAATTGTCATTGTTGCTTTGTATGATGCTTGTAATTTTGTGCCTCATAAAAAAAAATTGAGGTGCTAGTAATAATGAATATAATTACAATCTTTGTTTAGCTAAAATTCAATTTGGCATTCATTTTATCTCCATATCAAATGGCACAATTTGAAGAGATCCTCACTACAATTCAACTTGATATTTATGTCAAATTGCACAATTTTCCAAATTGATGGAATATGCCACTCTTTTCATGGGCGGTAGAATTTTTCTTTGTGGTTACAATTAAGAATTGAATTTGACCATAAATCAGACTTGGACAAGTTGGACATTTACTTGATAGATTCCTCAATTCAGAAGTGAAGGGGGAAAAAAAAAGGGAAGTACATTACTTTGTTGTTATATGCAATATGCCTGAAATTTCACATGCGATCTTACATTTCAGCAACAATACTCAATGGCAACTGTCATTGGTCAGATCATTTCATAATTCAGATTCTTTCTTTGTATTGCAATGAGAGGAAGAGTTTTTTTATTTGGAGCTGTAATCTTAAGATTTCAATTTCTTGAAGTCTAAATAATAAAAATAATCATAAGGTTGAAAGTTCTTTCATAAATGTTTACAATTCATATGAAAGTTACTTTCAGGATTAAATCCATCTTTCCTTAATAAGAAAATTATTAATAAGGCGGAAACTGTTTTCAATTTTGTTGAGATATCTTTTTATTTCTTCATTCAATACAAGGGAAAATTAGCCGCCTCTCTCTCTCTTCTCTCTTCTCCTTAATTTCTCATAAAATATTCTTATTTGGCCACCGTCGACTACACAAACGTCAGCAGTGAATCATTATATTTCTATTTTTTGTTTATTTTATATTTCAATAAACACAGATTTTTAGATTTGATAATTTTATTTTAGTTTCTCTTTTATGGGGTTTTTAATTTTTGTTTGTTTTTATTATTCTTCTTTTATGGGGGTGTTGTTAATTCCATTATTGCAATTTTATAGTTCTTGTTTCTGGAAAGAGTTTATGGTGATGATAATGATTATGGTGCAAAGTTTTATGTTGATTATCTTTCAAGCAACCTCGTTTAAAAACCAGATTAGAGTCAATTCATGGCAAAACACAGTCACTTTGTTTATTTGGAAGAAATTTAAAGAAGTTTTCTCCATTGATCACGTAAGATCCATATCTATGTACTTCTTAATTGCTCTTTTATCATGTATTTTCTTTCATCAAGTTGAACTCCTTATTCTTCTGATGAATGAATGAATTACAATTTCTCAAAAAAAAATACAAGGGTAAATGGTTAAACAAGACAATTAATTTAATTAAATTTCTTTATATTCATCCTTGGGTCTAAACTTTATATTCATTTCTTATTACGTCTCTTTTTTTAATGAGAACAATTAAGAGTAGTTTTGCAACTTTTCAAATAAAACTGCTAAAAATGCTAAAGAACAGGGAAAATAAACTGCTACAACAAATATTGACTTTGCATACCTCATATAGTTACTATTATATATACCCTGTTGTTTCCAAGTTTAATAACAATAAAGACATTGACAAAGTCACAATTGGCAAATACTATATGTGTCCTCAAGGAAGGTATATAAGATATGGGGCGAAAAAAAAAAAAGAAAAGGAGTTGACTTGAATTATGTCGTTAATTATAATTATCCCAATTATTTATCAATGACAAATAAGCCAAATTTTTGTAAATGGAAAAGGGGGTTAAAAGGAGAAGCAATTTTAATACAGTCATTTTATAAAGTTTAATAATTTATAAACTCCCCTCAAAAAAATTTATAAACTGTATTTGAAAAATTAGGAGTGCAACTCTGTATAATTTTATTTAAGTTGATCCAATTATACACGAAACATATTCATTTTTCTTGTTAACTATAATTCAATATTTGTAAAATTTTGCATATGTCATATTAATTTTAAAAATGAACCCTCAAAATTGTCCACCAAAAAATAGTTAAAGAAATGATTGGAAAAAAGTACTAAATTCATAAAACAAATTCTTCGAACTTAATTAGTAGGAAGTTATAGAATACAGTAAACTTTACCATTTCAAGCTTCATCAAATTAAGCAATTAGGTGCTTAATCATCCAAGAAAAAAAATTTGGTATGTTGTTTAAGAAGAAAATAAATTAATAAATAAATAAGGAAGGCACACACATGCACAGAAGTGTCGGTAACAGAAGGGGAATTCCACGTGTGATAATGTAAATGGTGTAGGTTTGCCATGGACCGATTGTCCTTAGTTAACAAATTAATATCAACACTTGTGTATGTTGCCACTTTGTACTTATTTATTTATTTTTGAGTGAAACACATGGTATATGATACTAAAAAGAATTACATAAATTTCTTTAGTAATTTTTTATGAGTGGTGATTTAATTCCTGAATTTAAATTTATTAATTAGAAATTTGGAAATGAAGCAATATTCAATAAATACTAAAAAAATAAAATCATACTTAATTAATCTCAGCAATTTGCAGTAGTTTATATTATATACATACACAAAACCATTTTAGTAGTAGTAGTAGTAGCCCACCAGCCATCAATCTTATTCTCACCCACTTTCGCTCACATTTTGGTCTACTTATTAGTAGTAGTTTCCTAATTAATTCTTACTCTTTTTTTCTTGTATTATATTATATTTTATTTTAGTTTCCTAATTAATTCCTAATCTCTTTTTTTTTTCTTATTCTAATATATTAAAAAGATTAACATCCTTCACTTTCTCTTTTTTCCATCATATTTATATATATTTATCTTACCTTACCTTTATACTTTGCAATTTGGATATTCTTATCTCCCCTCTCCACTCCAAAAACCAAACCATTCACATTTTTCTTCTTCTCCTCATCTTTTACTTTTCTCTAGTGCAAGGTATAATGTAAAGTTCCTCTTTTCTTTCTTTCTTTGATCACACTCTCTTCTCATATATATATATATATATATACACACACACACACATGTTGTTCATTACATGAACATTCTTCTATCACACTTTGGTTAATTATATAGTCAGTTTTGTTATCTGGGTTCTGTGAGTTTTTAAGTTTTCTTGAATGTTTACATGAAAATTTTGGAGGTGTTTTCTTTATTGCGGTTTTTATATTAATGATAGTGAGTTATTTTATATATATATAAAACAGGGAAGGAAGAGGAGGAGCTGAGATGGCAGATTGCAACAGAAATGAAGATTTTTATACTTCTCAAGAGGTACAATATACTAACAAACACTATTGGTTGATAATGATAATGCCTTTTTTTTTTTCTCATTTTATTAGGAGTCATGAATTTGTGAAATTATATACAACACATCAACACAAACACACCCTAAAATGTTGAAAAAGATTTTTTTTTTTTTTTTTTTTTTGGTTTAATCTATTAACAACTGAATTATAAGAAACATGATTGTTACTAAAACATACTTAGTGTTAGTATTTTTAATGACTTTTTCGAACTCGACATCGTTTCGAGCATTATTATTTAGCCAGACGCGCAATGGTGGAAAGGATTTTCTTGATATGGAACTACAGCACGTGCTTGTAAATAAAACAAGCTTATAAATTTGTGGTGTTGGCACATAAAGGGCCCATCATACAGATATTTTGATGGAAGTTTTAACGGTGGTGATTACACTTGCACATGATTTTTTCTTAAATGGAATGTCAATTGTTAATGCTGGGATTCTTTTGTGGATTTTAATTAATTTTTTTACCAATTCATGTTTTAACTTCCAAATATGAGTCTAATTGCTATATATCTTCTTTTAATTAATGAGGATTTCTATATATGATGATGATCATACAATCCCTACATCCAACGGCTAAAACTAAGAAATAGGTTTTTATGTGGGAATAAATTGCTGACAGGAAGAGTTTCTGTTTAGGGATGGAGATGTCGGCAACGTACAATTGCATTGTACATATACGTACTATAGTAGTATACTGGCAGTGGAGCACTGTTTTAAATCGGACCGAAATGAGTAGCTGATCTAATCCGATTTAATGTGATATATAAATTAGTTAAATAGGCCAAAAACCCTTATCATTAAACGTAAAACAATTAATATTTTTTCATACAGCTCATCGGTTGAATCATGAATTAGTTGTCTATTCAATTCGACCAATGATTTGATTTAGAAACATTGCAGAGGACCCAATCGGTTGTTGGGTTGTCAAATACATTGAGTGGAATTTCTTTGTTCATTATTGTTCTTTCGTTATTCTTTTTCTTAAGATAACCATAATAAACCCTATTAATTCATAAATGTAATAGGCATCATCTTATACCATCTCTTGATATTAACTTTTACTACCAATTGCTACTATTATATTCTAATTTTATAGAATGTATTATTTTTAGGCCAATTGACAAGTCGTTGGTTATAATTTGTGTTTATTTAGCATATTTGTGAATCATGTGTTGTGATTTGATAAAATATATATACTCCCTCTGTCATAAAAAAAATTGGTTCTTTTTAGCTCAACACAAATATTAAGAAAGTTAGTAAAACTAGGTAGAATGTATTAATTCTATAGAAAATGTAGATTTTAACCATTTAGAGCATTAAATTACTATCTATTATTTGGGATAAACAAATCTACAAAAGTGCCCATCTTTTTAGGACGGATGGAGTATTAATTTAAATAATATTAAATGTAGATTTTTATTTTTCAAAAAAATTAAAAGATATAAATATATTAAATGCAGATCACTATTTTAAATTAATTAAATAAAAAATTTATAATAATAATGTCTCATAAATTCTAAAGATAATAAATTACTAGCTAGATTTAATGTAACATCTTAAAAAATAAATAAAAATATTTTGAAGAATTTATAAATATTATTAAAAAGAATTTTTATATTT
>CANYLF010087668.1:0-11258 GCA_948193215.1 Bocquillonia castaneifolia
AATTCAATTAACAATGTAAATTCATATAAGCAAGACTTTCCAAAAGTGTTTTAATCCTCCGTCGAGGTAGAAAAACGTATTTGATTGAACCAACTATGCTAATCTGTCGATGCACACTGATTAAACAACCAAATCCATTAAGCAAATCTCTAAATCAAGTTTAGGTTAATTGCTGTGTCGGTATTAACATCTAAACAAGCTCAATTTTCAATTCCGGTTTATAACAATCCATCAATTCAATCATAAATCCTAACAAACATAATTCTAGGTGGCCAATTAAGAAATATGTTAATGAAGCACTTGAAAATTGAATTAAATGAATAAACCATGAAAAACTATCATTAAAATAGAGATCCACACTTTGTTAATCGAGTTACTCCCCTGCTAGATTACATACATCCCTCTAGTAGGGGAATTAGTTCATAAACATTGTAAAAACCAAGTAACAACAAAACTAAAATAAACATAATAAATACAAAGGAAGAAGAACTTAGTCTTGGGAAGAACAAAGAAAGCTTGAATCTTCACAATTCTCTTGCAAATCCACCTTAGATCTTGAGAAAAGAGTGTTTCTAAGAGTTTTCTCTCTCTCTAAAAACTTAAACTATATGCGGTATAACCCCAAATTAAAGTCTAACTAAGTTATATATATATAGTACCTCCAAAAAATACCCTTAAAACCTAAAAAAGACTAAAAAATTCGTGTTTCTTCAAAGCTGGCTGGCTGGGGCTTCGCTGCCGGCCAGCCACAGGTTTGGAGGCTTTTTCTGGCAGGTGCCGGCCAGCCCTAGAATTTTGCTCCTTTTGCTCTGAAACTCGACCAGAACCGGCCATGTGCTGGCCAGATGCTGGCCAGGTGCTGTCCAAATGAAATTTCTGACTTTCCGTGACCATTTCGACTCCGAATTCACTCAAATTTAACTCCATATGATCCCAACACTAAAAAACAACAAAATATGAACAAATAAATGCGAAATCTACTCAATTGGTGTAAAAAAATTGAACATAAAACCAACGAATAAAAAAGAAAAACAACCGGTTATCAGTGTTGTTTTTAAGTTAGTTGAAACCGAAAGAAAAAAAAGCATTCAAACAAAGTGATAAATTTTAAAAATCAAACTAAAATTGAGAAATGGGAGCATATATATGACATTTTTACATGTGATGTGTATTGTTTTCAAGTTAGTTAAAATCGAAAGAAAAAAAATACTAAACAAACTGAGAAATTTTAAAGATCAAACTAAAATTAAGAATTCGTTCAAGTTATGATTAAGATAAATTATTTTTTTTGAAATTAAGTTTATAAAAGGCACAACTCTGCTTAAATTTGGGCAAATTTTCAATATATTCTATGCAAATTTCCAAATACTTTCATCAGTACTGAAACACTTCATTTTTTTTCTTTAATTTTTTTCGTTTTATGATTTTACAACATAAATTATTTGCTGTGTGGTGTCGAATCGAAATCAAAGTAAATAGAAAATTGATTTATCAAAAAAAAAATAAATAGCAAATTTTACTTGTTCATATATATTTCAATCCTAGCATCCTATCGAATTTTTTTTTTGATAATTATTGCCTCAGGGATATCCCAGGTAGGGGTGTGCAAAAAACGAACCGGACCGAGAAACTGAACTGATCCAATTTATGAAATTTGGTTCAGTTTATTTGGTTAAACGGTTCGGTTCAGTTTTTATTTTCAAAAATTTTGATTTTTGAATTTCAGTTCAGTTTTCATGTTTAAAAAACCAAACCAAATCAAACCGAAAACCGAAATTATTTAATTTAATTTTTTATATTTATATTTATATGTATATTTTTATACATTTTACTTATTATATATATTTTTTGATACATTTTTTATATGTTCTTTGTTTTTTTATATATATGTAATGATTTTTTAAAAGATGACTATATAAAATTTAATAAATATTTATATAATAAAATTTTAAAAAATAAAAAATATATATATAAAACAAAAACTGACCAAACCAAACCGAAAAACCGAAATAAATTTGGTTTGGTTTAGGGATTAATTCGGTTCGGTTTCAACTTTGGACCACTGAAAAACCGATCGGTTTGATCCAATTCAAACCAAATCGAACCGAACCGATGCACACCCCTAATCCCATGCCCTTTGGACCCAGACTAATTCATTGCGAGGTAGTCGGCGCATAGTTTTGACCATTTTGAGCCCCTTATCCTCTCCTAGTGAAAGCGAAGCTTGAACTCGAGATCTCTCCTTAAAACTGGAAGGACTTTACCATCTGTATCAACCTTCACCGGTATCCTATCGCATTTTAAATTAATCTTATCGCATTTTAAATTAAGTAAATCTTTGCAAAAGATATCTGTTTATGACTTCTGATCAGTAACGTGGAAAATCAATATAGTTGATTCATAAAATGTTAAAAAAGCTAAATCTTTCAACTTAGTTAACACAGAACGAGACAAACTATATAGTCCAATTTAACCTTATAAAAAAATATTAGCCCAATTTACGTTGCGTAATAAAGGGGGTCTCCTTCTAAATTGAACTTCTCTGAGTAAAAAATATGTCGGGTAATTAATTTTTAATCTTATATATACTTGTTGATGCAACTATTATTGACCACTAATTAAAATAAATGTAAATCGTACCTCTAACCATATGCCAACACATTCTTTCTTAAGTAACTTGATCATTATCAATCAGTGGATCATATTATACTTTTATTTTATAAAGGTAAATTTAACTTGATAAGTATGGTAAACTTTTACTTTCAAAATTAACCATTGAATAACTTGGGTCAATGTGTATTTGATTAGGGCGTTGAATATATGTATACATGTGTCAAATCTACTGTGGTGTTTCGATGAATAGACACCATTAATAATTTCCTTGGCCCAATTTTAGAAACTTGCCACGTCTTTGAAAAGAGAGAGGACTAGAATTACTTATAGCCTCTCTTCAGAATCCAAATGCAAGGCCTTTTTTGGTTTAATGATTACGGGAAGGAACTCTACACGGAATTTATCTTTAAAGGTTATCATTTTTGAGGTTTTTTGTTTCTGATTTTTTTTTCCTTTTGTGTTTAAGATAAGCTTGTTCTTGAGTTGTTATGCAGGAATTGGACATGAATATATATAGGATAGTTTTCCTTCTTTCTTTAGCTTCAAGATTATCACTTAATTATTTGGCACGAAACACGTGGCAAACACCCAGATGATCGGAACTCTCATTATATTATCAACACCAAACATGATCAATTACATGATGCAATATGTGACAAGTTATAGTAAAGGAAAATTAGAACCCTCTCTATCATGGAATAAATCATTGAAGTTTCAATTATTTTGTATGTACAGGGTTGTTGGGAAGTTAGATATGGAAGCCAATTCCAAATTGGGCAAATGGCATATGTGGTTACAGAAGTAGTGTAGCTAGGAGGTATAATATCAAGATTCATAGAGATATAATCATAACTCGTGATACTACATTTAAATCCCTGATAGAATAAGCGATGGAGTAAGGATTTTTTTTAAAGGACGGTCAAGTTTAAAGTATATTATACTAACAATTATGTATCATAATTTACATAAATAAGTAGTCTAAATATATATAAAATTTTAATAATTTAGGGGTTAATATCAAAATATACTAAAAATTTAGATGGGATTTTTTTTTTACGAAGTTAGGGGGTCATGACCCCTCCCAGCTCTCCCCAACTCCATCATTGCATAGAATATTTTTAATATAATGACCAAATCATAAAAAAATGATTGGCTCTAAAATGTAGTCTTGTAATAAAAACATTTATAATTGATTTGAAAATTTAAAGTTCGAATCTCTTTACTCAAGAAAAAAAATCATAAAAAATGATTTAATTGCTCATTAATTAATTTTTTTATGAGATTCCTTTAAAGAATTTGATGAAAGAGCTGAAAATAAAAAAAGAAAGGGTGGAGATTTGCATCTGAAAAGCAAATGAAGCTTCTCTCCTGAGTGCAAAGCTAGCGCCCTGTCCTACAAACAATTATTTCTATGATCACTTCCATATATGTATAAGGGAATGGTTTTATCTCCCATGTCAATTAAGAACATTGATTTGTGTTTAGCAGCAAAGTATCTGGTCGAATGGAGTCCAATATCTCGTCTCAAATTTGATTCCTTAAAAATATAGCAACTGATCTAAAATTTAGTAGAAAGAGTTTTACTATTTATAATTCTACTTGGCTTGAATTTTTAGATTAGTCAAAGTTTAATAAACCGAAGGTTGCACAAAAAAAAAAAATATATCTAAAAAATAATTAATAAATAAAAAAATAAAGACATATATATTTTCTGATTCCTAATTTACCTATGGATCGTCATATCCATTTTACTTAATATGAATCTTTCTGTTATGCATCAATGATTTTATCATAAAGAATGATGACTTTAGGTAGCATGAAGAAATTATTGAACTCAAAAAGGTTTTTCTTTTTTAATTGTATTTCCACTTTGAGCAAAAAATATGAAATAATCGAGTCAAATTTATCATCACTTGCGTAATTTTAAAATTTTATACTAATGGAATGTGTACTGAAACAAAGCTGAGTTATAAATTGATACGATACCATGCATATCACATAAATATATATCTACAAGATGATTTAATTAATTAACAAGTATATATAACAAAGATAAATTTGGAACATATACACAGAAAAGGGGTGTGTGTGTGTGTATATACATATCTAATTAATATCTCCTTCAAAACCTTCATTCAAAAGCACTAATTCAAACCCTACATTCAAATCAAATAAAAAGCACAACAAAAACTTCTCTGCTGAGAAAAGCAGCTAATTGCTAATTATATAGAGCTGAAACATGTATTCCTAGCTAGCTACTTGATTATATAACTGATATACATATATAAAATATGTATATAATTAAGTTTTAATTATACATAATTAATTTAAAATTTCCCTACATAATGGAACATGCATGTGGATTTTCATCACTAAAAAGACTAGCAAGTTTCTCATCAGTTGCATTGGGGCTAGGAAGTGCTTGATAAACATTCCTAACATAGCCAGAGGGTGCCTTCTTATCATAGGCTTGAGCAACATAAGGATATGCCACTAAATTGTATTCAACATAAGGCCAAAACTCAGCTCTTTTTCCTGTACTCCTTACTTTCTTTAACACCTTGTTTGGCTCTACGTACCCAGAAACTACTACTCTGCTTTGCTTTCTGTTTACCTCCACTGATTTCGCACCTGGAAATTTAAATTAAGAAAGACAAATTAATATAACAAGTTAAAGAATGAAATTACTCTACTAGTAGTTATTATTTGAATTGACGATACTAGGTGCTGTACTGTTGGTTCATTTACAACCTTAGGATAGTTAGGTTTGCTACATTTATTATGGCCAATAGAGAAGCATTTATCGGTTCAGTTATAGGTGGGAAATGGAAAAAAAATAAAATAAAAATTATAATAAGTTTTTCGTGTCCATATAATATAATCTTGGCTGCAATAGTTGTCTATATTTTTTGCTTGCTTGGTTCAGAGGGAGTTGGCCTGAAGCAAGCAATGAATTGTGGCTGATGTAAAGAGAAATAGTAGTAGAGGTAGTAAAAGGGGATGTGGAAGTAGACATAGCTCTGCAAAATATTTATGATGTCAGATTTTGTGAGGACTTAATTGAGGAAAGCGGAGTCAACCTCTCTTCCATTTCCTCAAGACGAGGATGCTATTCCTTCTTTGATACTACTTTTTCTCTTTTTTTTTTTTTTTGTTTATTTTAATTACGCAATATGCATGCTTATATTTTGGCCAAACCTAAAGAAGGGAAAGAAAAAATATTGTATACAGGAAGGACAAAGAAATTAAAAGATTATTTTGATCAAAGGAGTGTTAGTATATAAGACTTCCCTTTTGGATTGTTTCAGTGTTTGTACTTTATATATTATAATTATAATTAAAGTGCTTATTCAGGAAAACAAGAAATTAAGAAGATGCTGAATATATATATATATATAGTGATTAAAAGAAAGTTGAAGGTAAAGAATAAAACCTTTCATGCGGGAAACGGCATTTTTAACTCTCCTTTCGCAGCCATCACAGTCCATTTTCACTTTGATTTCAACAGTCTGGAAAATGGAGATCGATAACACTACTACTGTCATTGATTGATCAAACAATACACACACACACACACAGAGAAAGAAAGACGGTATATATAAATAATAATGGTGTAAATTAATTAATTAATTAACCTGCCATGGCTTGCGCTTCCTCTTTTTACTGGCATAGGTGAATAAGTCTGAGATGTAGTCTGAGAAATCGTCGAGAGCACCCATTTTTCTTCGCAAAGTTTGTAAGGGAGAGTTTAAGAGCGAAAGAAAGAGAGAAAAGTGAAGGAACGGTTATACGGAATGAATTAATGTAGCGTATTGATGTGTCTATATATAATGACTTGAGAAACAATATGCATCATTAGTTGATTTGGTAAACTCTTGATAAATAAATAATTGACACGTGTATTAATTCATTTGTTGATTTGTGAAAATATTAATGTTTTAATTTACATTTAATATTAACATCATTAATTATAATCAATAATTAATAAAATTTCACAAATGAATTAATATAAGTATCCATATCACTTAATTTTACAAGGAACCGTGTTGGTGCAATGTAATTTGTCCTTTCTTTTAAATTTTAATTTTTTAAAACTAAAGATAATGACCCGTGTCCCTTCTCTAAATCATATCATTCCCATCTCCAAAATATCAAGCCTCAGACGTTTATTGGGTACTATACATTTGCTTGGTTAAAAATGTAATTTAGTTTGTATATAAATATTTAAAATAAAAACTAGCAAAAAAATTAAATGAAAAAATAACGTAAATGTGTTATGTCATTTCATTAATTTACAATAGCTGATTGCTTGTATGATAGGGTTAACGGGGAAACTGTCTTCTTGCTCTTTTCTTTGGCCCAAAGTAAAGGAACAGTTGTGTTAATTGTTGCGTTTCTTTACTTGTATAATGGTGGTCTACAACTTGCCATTTCATGTGTTTATGGAATGAACCAACGAAAGGAGCAGGGAGCTTGCTTTCTGCCTCATTCCCTTTTTAATTTTTTTATTTCATTAGAGTCATGGAATGCAATAAGGTCCCTTCTCTTGGACCAGTAAATTGTTTATTGAAAGGGTTAATTCAACAAATTATTAATGACCTCTTTAGTTAATGATACTTTAATAGAGTTTTTTTTTTTTTTTTTTTGAGAGAGAGATCCTGTTGGTGGGTATATGAAACCCATTGAAATCATGTTGAGGACCCAAGACCATCTGGTATACATTTGCCTCTGATGTTTTCTTGCATGCAAAGCAAAATAATAATACTAGATACATGTCGCTAATTAACTATACACTTTACGAAACATATTCAATTATTGCCAATGAAAATCTTAGATTGTACAACCATTACCATCAATGGGTCAAAGTCTATGTATTAATTGTAAATGTTGCATTTTATTTTTTATTTTTTGGGAAATTTTAACTCATACTCACTCACAAGAATGGTGTTAATAAGTTTCCATGTGACGTGTTGTTCTCATTACTGTACTGATAAAGATAGTCGATTTTATTTATGTACTATAGTAGAATACGAGTTAAGAGAATTAAATAATTAATTATATGGAGCCCATCTGTCCTTCATCATTAAAATGGTGAAAAAGGATTGATCTCTAATCTATAAATGATCCCTATCCAGCCAGGCTCTTCTGCTTCGCTTTATTCCTTTATTCACATTTATACGCGTCGTTTAGTTGTTTTCTGCCATGTCCGTCCATAAAACTAGTAAAACCATACCTGTTTAATTTTTGTCTTTTCCTTTACTTCATTAAAAAAAAATATACTATAGTTGTAGTTGTATCATTTCCAGTTAATACATGGAAATATACACTCCATCGGTTTCAAATTAATTACTTGACCCAACTCAAAAAAGATTATTCTTTTCGACAATATGTCATATATATTTTAAACTGCCTGTTTATTTAAAAATTTAAGAAATTAATCACTTATTATATTTTTCTAACTTTTTCTTAATCGTCTTAATTACATTTTTTATTATTTGAAGTTATATTTTTCCTTCCAAACCTTTTAACAGTAATGATAAAATAAAGGGTAAGTTGATCATAGCCCTGCAAAAGAATTCGAACAGGAGTTCAATTTAAATTCGGCTCAATTTTTAGCTCGTTCAGATTCGTTCATAAATATAATGAGCTGAATTTTTGATCTTATTTTTAAGTTCATTAACAATTTGAGTCGAACTTGAAAAAAATAAGTATTCATCTTGATATGTTCACAAATTTTTAGACTCTAAGATTATATATATATTATTTTTATCTACATATTTAAAAAAAAATAAATTTTATCTTTTCATATTTAATAATTATAAATTAAATTAAAAGATAAAAGAAAGAAAATCCTATTTCAAATTAGATAATGAATAAATTTTTTTAATTTGTATTATAAAAGAGTCCAAACAAGCCAAGCTCAAGCTTAAAGCATATTTTATGAGCCGAGTTTGAATATCAAAAGTAAAAAAATAATTCAAACCCAAATTGAGCTTGATCAATAACAAAAATAACCGAGCTGAACTTGAACAATGACATGTTTGAATCATCTCGGCTCGTTTTCACCCCTAGTTGATCATAATAATATTTTTTTTATAATAATAATAATAACAATATTATCAATAATATTTTTCAGTGGTGTATCTTTATTTCAAAAGATAATTAATTAAAACAGAGATAGTATATAAATAGTTCCGAATCTAATTAATGGAGGTTTATAAAATTTGTGTTATATAGAAAAACCTACATATAGTTATATATATTGTTGGGACTTTGAAAATTTTGTTACAATTTTATAGAGGTTTATTTTTAACTAGTTATAGGATAAGTTGGGATTAGAATTTTTTATTCGTATATAAAATTTATTCTATTATAGAATATTTATGTATAGAGGTTTTATTGTATGATTGAAATGTTTTCGCCTTTATGTTAATTAGTCTTTAGTTTTATATCTCCATTAAATAATTTAAATTCAATACATTTTTAGATACCAAATAATTTAGATATATAGTAGATCTAGCATAAAGAACTTATATCCATATTTCCTCAATAATTAAAAACTTAGTATTTTCCTAAAAATAAAATAATTTGCTAAAATTGTATTTAATGAGATAGTTGTATTATTGAAGAGCATAGGTGCATGATGAGTCTTTCAGAGAGGGCAATCGTTACAATCAATGCCATGTTTAGTCGACTCAAAATAGCACCCCACTTGAGAGAAATTTCAGTGGCTTATAATGGAGACCGCCATTCGTTATTATTCTGCATTTATACAAAACTGAGACCACGAAAAAAAAAAAAGGCAAATACTAATTTTTTTTATCCTAAAAAATGAATTAAATCTCAAATTTATCCTAAATTTAAAATTGTTCTGAAAAAGACCCGAATTTTGTGAGTTACACCAATTTATCCACCCTTCAATTTTCTTGCTATTTTCACCTTCAAAATAACGTCGTTTTGGGTGGGGTGAGGGTGAATTTACACAAGAAAATTGAAGGATGGATATATTTAGTGTAACTCGTAAAATTCGGGTCTTTTTTAAAACAATTTTAAATTCAGGATAGATTTAAGATTTAATTCATTTTTGAGGATAAAAAAAATAGTATTTGCCAAAAAAAAATCCCCCTCAAATTTGTTATTTTCCGCAATTTCTGAAATGCGGCTTTGATAATAATATAAATCAATAATACAAATATACCAGGCCAGCACTAGACTTGTTCACTAATGCACCAGACTAGACCTGGTTGTGTGCAGGACTTAACAAAGATTTCTATTCAATTACTCTATTTGTCCCAATCCAATATTTCTATGCATATTTTCTCAAAAAAAGAAAAAATCTATACATATTATGCCCAAACCATTTTAATCGATTAAGCATATTAAATACGGAAAGTCTCCCGACTTCATGAATGGATTGTACCCATTATGGAAAAAAAATATTATAAAATGAAGCAATAATTCTAATTCACAATTGAGATTGCAAATTTTATTATATATATATACACTCCTCCGTCCCATAATAATAGGCAGTTTTGGATAAACACATGGATTAAGAAATTTAGCAATTCAATATAAAAGTCTTGTTTTTCCTAAAATTCCCTTATTGGAACCCTAAAATGTTGTTGTTGACACCAAGGTCCATTAGTGATTTTGATGATGCAAAACATTGTCTTAGTGCTAATATGTTTGCAAAGTGCTTTATAGGTGATGGATGCATATCAAATGCATAAGAATTGTTGATGAAGATGATCAAGGGATATTGATGAAGTTTTGGAGTGCATTATGAGTGATAATGAGTAGTGCACGGTGGTGATGAAGACGTGATGGATAGGTTTAGTGAAATGTGAGTGATAATGATGGAATTTTTAATGGTATTCAAAGTGTTATTGTGTATGACGATGAAGAATGGTAATGAGACGTCCAAACGAATAAAGGGGTCAGAAGATCACTTGTCATAAGACGTGGTCACGCCCTAACGATCAGAAGATCACTTGTCATAAGATTTGGTCACACCTTAACAATGATAATGAGCTTTGATGAGTGTTTTAGCTTAGGTGGATAGGTTTAAGTGTTAACCTTATTAAAACACTTGGGTAATGGTGTTTTAGCTTAGGTGGATAGGCTTAGGTGGATAGGTTTAAGTGTTAACCTTATTAAAACACTTGGAGTAATGGTTTTTAGTTTAGGTGGATAGGTTCAAGTGTAAACCTTATTAAAACACTTGGGATAATGGTGTTTAGGTTATGAGGATAGGTTCAAGTGTAAACCTCAATAAAACACTTGGGTTAATTGGCGAGTGATTGGAGTAAAAAGATAAAAATATGTCATGGGCTAATTAAACCTACAATTTATGCACATTGAACATGGTATATTGGAAGTTTAGGACTTAAGAAAAACTAAATGTGCAGAGTCAATTTCGGATGGGCTAAATTAAACGAATTAACTGCACTAATTGGGCAATAAATATACAACAAATTATATATGGATTGAAAGCCCAATATGTCTAGTATTCAGAAAAATTTTTATTTAAATTTTTGGAGTTAAAAAATTAAAGATATGAATTTTTGAGTGATTTATGGTCATGCTGTTAGACAAGGGACTGAACACATGGGTTATCTTCAAACTTATGCTAAACATTGTAGAAA
>CANYLF010088385.1:0-15815 GCA_948193215.1 Bocquillonia castaneifolia
ACCGAACCACTATAAATCACGTGTTTGATTCTCTCTTCCCCACTCTCTTTACATTTTCATATTGATTTGTGCTTGATTGAATTTTGTTGCTTTAGTTGCTTGTTTTATTTGTTTGCTTAATTATTATTTATTTTGTTTTTCAATTATTTTGACTGCTATTGCATTTAACTAATTGAATTACTTTCGCTAGTTGATTGAAAGTTTTAATTGAGCATTTAAGTTTTTTTTTTCTATTCCCCACCAATTCACCCTCCTCTTGGTTATTTCATGTGTTAACAAATTTCATTATCAGGTAGTGAGGTTTAGTTCATCTCTACTTTGAGGTTTGATTCATTTATGTCAATGAACTTCATTACTAAGTAGTAAAATTTGACCTGAATATGTTTCATATCAGCATACTTCATTAATTGTGAACTAGTAGAATTTGATTCATCTACATTTCATCTATGTTTCATAAATAAACAAAATTTGATTTCAAGAAGTGAAATTTGATCCATCTGTGTTCATTATCAACAAATTTAATTCCACTATCAAATAGGGCGTTTCATCCTGATTATGTCTCATGCTCAAGGTCTTAAGTCTATAAGCATTTTTGCACTCATGATTTCTGAATTCATTCTTGCATGGAAGTTAAGTTTTTAACATCCACAAGCACAAAACAATTTGACAATGTGTCCCAAAAGGATATAAACCATATGTGTTTTCATTCCAGTCCAAGTTAAACCACACATTTTCTAGGCTCAATCTTTAGAAATTCACATAAAAAAGAGAGAGATAAAAAAAGAAAGAAAAAGAAACAATGAAGCCAAGGGGAAAAAATAACATCTCACTGTGGATCTTTCAAGGATACAACATAGAATACTAGTCTGTCAGGAAATGACAAAGGAAAGCTCCAAAATTGAGAGAATTTCAGGAGATTTCAAGCTTAAAATCCCTCAGTCATAATTCCCAAGTAAAGATAAAGAAAATAACTCCTCAGCCATCCAATCTAGAAAATGCTGAAGTAATTTTTTAGAGGCTTCCACGCATCTCTAGAAGAATCAGAAACAGTCTTGATTGAAGATCATAAGTATCTGACATCATCACCGGAATGGTTTTGCCGATGATATAATACATCAAAAGCAGTCTTAGTTCAGGATCATAAGTATCCGACACCATTACCAGAGTGGTTTGCTGAAGATATTGAAATGCCCAAGAGGGGGGGGGGGGACGTGAATTGGCGCGGAATTGAAAAATAAAAATTACTTTAGAGAATAGACATAAATTTATAGTGGTTCGGTCAAACTCTTGACCTACGTCAACTTCTCCCAAATACACAATTTAGGGTTCCACTACCACAAATGAATTACAAGGAGATTTAACAGGCGATGTACAACCTTTAGAATGAAGATTTCACAGGCTATCTTCAACCTTTACAATGTGAGATTTAACAGGCTATCTCACGACCTTTACAAGGAGATTTGACAGGCTATCTCCAACCTTTACAATGTGAGATTTCACAGGCTATCTCACAACCTTAACAATGAAGATTTAATAGGTTATCTTCAACCTTTACAAAGAGAATTTCACAGGCTCTCTCCAAACCTAGTGTTTACCATACAACAAACCTAATGTTTACAAGGCTAACTCCAAACATACCCAAGTGTTTCCCAATCCTCACAAAGATTGACACTTGTACAAGGTAGAAAGATCACTCAACTCAAGCAACAAATTCTTAAGAGCTCTAACCACCCAGACAAAATAAATTCACAAATGAATTTATTTTAAAAGAAATTTAGAAAAATAATTGCAAGAGTTTTGGCTATCTAAGAATGTGTGTTATATTCTTAAACACAATTAAGAGGGGTATTTATAGTCATAAACCCCAAAACTAGCTATTAGAAAAAATTTTAGGTGTGTTTCCAATGGATAGAAAAATTTGAATCAAAAGTCAATGATTACCAGGAATCACGGGCGTAAACCATGGTCGCGGGTGCGATGTTTGAAACATCTTCTAATGGTCATGTTGACCAAGAAATCACAGGGGCGATTTCATCTTTCGCGGGCGTAATGCCATCCTTCAAAAAAAGCCTTGAAGTGTGCCTTATGTTTCTTCAAATCATGGGGGAGATTTCATATGTCGTGGGCGCGAGATTAAGGACCAGAGAGTGCCTTTAAAACTTGTCTTCTGGTTCCTAAAATCATAGGAGCGATTTCCTTTGTTGTGGGCGCAATCTGCTGGACTAGAGAATCCCCTTGAAACTTGCTTTCTGGTTCTTCATATCGCGGGTGCGTTGTACTTGATCACAGGCACGATACAATGAGGCAGTAGCTTAAATTTTCACCCAAATGTACATCTTAAATCGTAGGGGTGAAATCTTCAATCACGGGCATGATTATGTGATAGTCGCGGGGGCGATATCCATCTCTCGGGCATGAATTACAGGTCATTTTCCAATTTTGACTTTTGTTCAATGATCATCAATCTACACACTAAAGAAGCTTTGTCAAACAGAAAATAAGGTTGTTAAGCTCAAAATAAGATGGATTGGTACCACCAAGGCCAACAATCTCCCCCTTTTAGAGTTTGACGACCATTGAAATACTTAAGCAAAAACAAAGTAAAACAGGCTGCTCTAAGTGTGTGGATTGATGGAAATTGCTCCCCTGTAGCATGTGCATCTTACCAAAGCAATGTAGCTAGTGTCCAAGGCTAAGGAAGTTGTACATTAGTATTACCAAATATACTTAAGGTTCATTTTTAAGTCCAAAGGACAATTTCAATCCAATCCATTTCCCTTCTCTTGCTAAGGTAATATGGAATCCAGGAATCCAAAAATTTCTCTCCGTTTGTCAATACAAAAACACAAAGTTAGAATATAAATGATAAGTAATATAAGCACAAGGGAACAATTTTAATATCATATGCATTTGGGATGGATGAAACTTTAAAATAGATAATCAAAATGCATATGATGGAAACAAAGAGTTAAAACAAATAAGCTCAAAATAATAATAATCATCAATTTTCATTAAGATATAAAAATATAAACACAAACATAAAACATGAAAAAAATGACTGAAAGGCATGAAAAACAAATGATGGGCTTATATAGACGAGGATGGTTTGGCTTTGGTTGGTTTTTGGGATTTGTTGATCTCTTGAACATCCCTAGCTATCCTAAGAAGATCCATGTCTTGCTTAGCTAGCTTCTTATCCACCTTCTTTTGCCAAGCTTCTTGCTTTGCCACCATCTTGGCCATTCTTTCTAGAGGGTGGAGCATGGCATCAATTTTCTTCATTGTCTCTTCTTCTTCTTCATCATGCTCACCCTCCATATGAGGAATTTCTTCACCTACTACCTCTTCTCTAGCCATAGAGGTTTCCTCCCTTGCTTTCTCCCTCATTTCCCTCTCCTCTCTATCCTTGTCCTCCCTTTGTTTTCTACTTGCTTCTTTCTCAGCATCCATCTCTTCATCCATTACCACACCTGTGTAAAGGTAGGTGCCATCTGGTTGTTTCTTCACAATATTGACCTTTTTTACAAAGTAATCAAGATCCATTAAGCCTAAATCCACTAAAAATGGATGAGAAAGAGGATAGGCTTGAGGTTTTGTCAAATTAAAGTGAAGAAAGTATGCAATATGGGAGATGAAAGACCAAACCATAATTGCACCAGTTTTAGAATTTTAGTCAATGCCTTCCACTTGGTTATACCCTTTGGCAACCAATCTGGCTTTATTCCTAGTGACTTGACATTGCTCATCCAATTTGTTCCTAAACACCCATTTAGTACCAATAATTGGATGATCCTTAGGTCTAGGTATTAAGTCCCAAACCTTATTCCTTTCAAATTGATTGAGTTCTTCTTGCGTAGCAATTACCCAACTCTCCTCTTGGAGTGCCTCAACAACATTTTTAGGCTCAATTTGAGAAAGAAATGCAAGATTAGAATCTAAGAGTTTAAGTTGGTTTCGAGTACTTACACCCTTAGAGGTCTCACCAATAATATTGTCCTTGGGATGATCCTTAGAGAATCTCCAATCTCTTAGAAGGTCTTTATGCACTTGTTGGGGATCCATATGTGCTTGATCATCTCTTTTTCTTCAAATGCATGTTGTTCTTGTGATTGATCCTCCCTGTCAAGCTCCTTTTTACTTTGAGATTCAACTCCTCCAATATTGAACTTTTCAAGGTCACCTACAACTTCATCACAAGAAGCACTACCTTTCATAAGATCAAGTTTACTAGATTTATCAAAGGTAACATGCATGGACTTTTCAGCAACTAGAGTTCTTTTATTAAAGACTTTATAAGTTTTGCTTGAGTTAGAATAGCCTAAGAAGACTCCTTCATCCATTTTAGATTCAAATTTCCCAAGATAATCCTCGGTATTAAGAATGTAACACTTACAACCAAATACTCTAAAATATGAAATGTTGGGTATTTTACCATTCCATAGCTCATAAGGTGTTTTGTTCAATATAGGTCTTTTAAAAACACGATTCAAAATGTAACATGATGTATTGATGGCCTCCGTCCAAAAATAAGTTGGCAAACTATATTCATTAAGCATTGTTCTAGCCATCTCAATCAATGTACTATTCTTCCTTTCAACAACACCATTTCGTTGAAGAGTTCTTGGACATGAAAAATTATGTGAAACACCTCTTTTTGAACAAAAATTTTCAAAAGTTTCATTTTCAAATTCTTTTCCATGATCACTCCTCAAGGAAGTTATAAACTATCCTTTTTCATGTTGAACACGTTTTGCAAAACATTTAAAAGTTTCAAATGCATCATTCTTATGAGTAAGGATTGCAACCCAATAAAATCTAAAGTAGTAATCAACAATGACATAGGTGTAGTGTTTTCCACTCAAGCTAGCTACTTATGAAGGTCTAACCAAATGCATATGAAGTAATTCAAGTGGTCTAGAAGTACTTACTTAGTTCTTTGGCTTGAAGGAAGATTTAGCTTGTTTTCCCTTTTGACAAGTTCCACATATCTTATCTTTGGAGAATTTGATTTTTGGTAAGTCTCTTACATGCTCCCCCTTGCTTAGGCTATTAACTAAATCCATGCTAGTATGCCCAAGTCTTCTATGCCAAAGCAAAGCATCATTGCTAATAGATACAAGACATTTCACATTTTGGTTAGTAAGGTTGTATACGTCAATTGTATAGACATTGTTGGTTCTTTTGCCTTTGAATACTACTTCATCATTCAAAGATTTTGTGACTAGGCAAGTATTCAAATCAAAAGTGACTTTGAAACATTTGTCACACAATTGACTTATACTAAGGAGGTTATGCTTTAAATCATCAACAAGAAGCACATTTTCAATGCAAGTGGAGGATTCCTTGCCAATTGTGCTAATTCCAATTACCTTACTTTTGGCATTATGACCAAATACTACAGATCCTCCATTTTTCATCTCAAATTTTGAGAATAAACTTTTCTCACCGGTCAGGTGCTTGGAGCATCCACTATCAAGATACCATTCACTTGCTCCAATTGAGGTTTTCAAGCATACCTACAAAAGAAAGTTAATTCTTTATTTTAGGTACCGAAACAAGTTTGGGTCCTTGAGGGTTAGCATTAACAAAAGTACCTAAGCTAAGTTGCTCCCTCTTAACATGGCAAAACACATTAATATGTCCATGTTTCATACAATGATGACATTGAACATTAGGAGAGGAGGTCCTTTTGCTTTGTGTGATGTTTCTTTGGAGTTTGACCCTTAGGGTGTGGCTTACCCTTAGATTTGCTTTGATGCTTGTCTTTAGACTTGCCTTGTGGCTTTCCTTTGGGTTTACTTTGAGAGGTGTTAGTACTCTTGGTCAAAGAGCGATTTAATGGCTTATCTCCTTGCTTAGACTTAGGCTTTCGACCCTTGGTCTTAGCAACTTTAACACTAGAAGTTTGTGGTGGAGATGATGATTTAACAAATGTGGTACTAGAAGTCCCACAAGATGTTGAGCACTCATTGAATCACAAGCCATGTCTCACAAGGGGAGGTCTTTGTGACACCAACAAAGTATCAATATTCTCCTTACCCTTATGAAATTTGACAATGGATTCTCTCAATTCTTCTACCTCATATTTCAATGTGTCATTCTCTTTTTTCAAGGGTCTCCATTGAAGAGAGTTTGAATTGAGAAGCAAGTAGTCGACCTTTAAGCCTTCCTAGAGAAAGTTTAAGTGCCTCTACTTGTGCTCTTAACTCATTAACTTCCCTATTACTTGCCTCACAAAGTTTTTTAGCTTCAACATTTTCACATTGGAGGCAAGTACATTGGATGTTAAGATCTTTGATGAGTTCAATGGGATCATCATCATCGAAATCATCATCACTACTACAATAGGAAGTATAAGAAGGAAATAGCGGTAAGCAAGAAATATTTACCTCACTAGAAGAGTTCTCTATGGCCATGAATGCAAGGTTGGCGACTTCATCTTCACTCTCATTTTCATTTTCATCATCTTCTTGTGAAGAGGAAGAAGATTGTTCATTTTCATCCCATTTGGCATTAAACCTTTTCTTGTGCTTTCCTTTGAGTGTAGGATAATCTGGTTTGATGTGCCCCTTCTTACCATATTCAAAGCATTTCATTGAGGAGCCATTCATCTTAGAGCTATCTTTTTTTATCTTCCTATCCTTGCTTTTGCTAGATGACCCCTTTCTTTCTTGAATCATCCTTATCACTCTCTTGGAGAGCAATACAAATTGTTCTTCATTAGGGCCACCCTTTTCTTCTTCATTTTTGCCTTCTTCATTTTCTTAAGAGGCTTTGAAGGCAATGGTTTTCTTCTTTTCTTCTTTACTCTCAATTACTTCTAGCTTTTCATATTCATCATAGTTCATCTCATAGATTAGGAGATTACCTATGAGCTCATCGGTTCTCATGGTGGAGAGATCCTTGGAGTCTTCAAGTGAAGTAATTTTAGCCTCAAATTTCTTTCTAGGCAAAGACCTAAGAATTTTCTTGTTAACTTCACCTGGACTATAAATTTTGCTAAGTTTTCTTAGCCTTTACACCAAAGCTAGAAGATGGTTGGTGAGGGAGGTGACATTCTCATCGGCTAACCTTTTATAGGTTTCATATTGATAAACAAGAAGCTCAATCCTCTTGTTCTTTACATCGGTTGTGACTTCATGATAATTTTCCAATGTTGTTCATATGGCATGGGCAGTAGTACAATGAAGTACCCTAGCACATTCTTCTCTAAATAAGGAACCAAGTAAAATAGACATAGCTTTATGGTTCTTACCAGTGCTTTTTCGATGTGCATACACCCAATCCTTTCTATCAAGAGTTGTGGTCACCTCGCCTACGGTTATGGTTAGTGGAGTCCATTTATTTAGGACTTGATCTCAAACATTAGTTTGGTTACTATCCAAGTAACATTGCATATGCAATTTCCAACAAGGATAGTCACTTCCATCGAAGTAAGATCTCAAGCTTCCAAAGCCATCACCCGATATCTTCAATGATCTTCAAGCTGCCACGTAAGGTACAAATGAGTTGTTAGGCTCTGATACCAATTGAAATGCCCAAGAGGGGGGTGAATTGGTGCGAAGTTGAAAACTAAAAATTACTTCGGAGAATAGACAGAAATTTATAGTGGTTCGGTCCAACTCTTTACCTACGTTCACTTCTCCCAAATACATAATTTGAGGTTCCACTACCATAAATGAATTATAAGGAGATTAAACAAGCTATCTCCAACCTTTACAATGAAGATTTCATAGGCTATCTTCAACCTTTACAATGTGAGATTTAACAGGCTATCTCACAACCTTTATAAGGAGATTTGACAAGCTATCTCCAACCTTTACAATGTGAGATTTCATAGGCTATCTCATGACCTTTACAATGAAGATTTAATAGGCCTATCTTCAATCTTTACAAAGAGAATTTCACAAGCTCTCTCCTAACCTAGTGTTTACCAAGGCTTACACCAAACCTAGTGTTTACAAGGCTAACACCAAGATTGACACTTGTACAAGGTAGAAAGATCACTCAACCCAAACAACAAATGCTTTGGAGCTCTAACTACCCACACACATTAAATTCACAAATGAATTTATTTACAAAGAAATTTAGAAAAACATTTGCAAGAGTTTTAGCTATCTAAGAATGTGTATTATGTTCTTAAACATAATTAAGGGGGGTATTTATAGCCATAAACCCCAAAACTAGTTGTTAGAAACAACTCTAGGTGTGTTTCCAACAAATAGAAAAACTTGAATCAAAAGTCAATGATTACCATGAATCGCGAGTGTGAAACCATGCTCACGGGTGGGATGTTTGAAACATCTTTCAACGGTCATGTTGACTAAGAAATCAAGGGGTCGATTTCTTCTGTCGCGGGCACGACGTCAACCTTCAAAAAATGCCTTCAAGTGTGCCTTTTGTTTCTTCAAATCGCAGGGGCGATTTCATATGTCGCGGGTGCGAGTTTAAGGACTAGAGAGTGCCTTCGAAACTTGTCTTCTGGTTCTCGAAATCATGGGAGCAATTTCCTTTGTCGTGGGCACGATCTCCTGGGCCTGTGAATCCCTTTGAAACTTGCTTTCTGGTTCTTCATATCGCAGGCGCAATGTACTTGATCGCAGGCGTGAAACAAATAGACAGTAGCTTTAATTTTCATCCAAATGTACATCTTAAATCGTGGGGGTGAAATCTTCAATTGCGAGTGCGATGATGTTATAGCCACGGGGGCGATATCCATTTCGCGGGTGTGAATTATAGGTCATTTTCCAAATTTGACTTTTGTTCAACGATCATCAATCTACATAGTGAAGAAGCTTTTTCAAACATAAAATAAGGTTTTTAAGCGCAAAATAAGATGGATTGGTGCCACTAAGGGCAACATATATAATAGATCGAAAGCAGTCTTTATTGAGGATCATAAGTATCTGACACCATTAACAGAATGGTTTTGTTGAAGATATAACACATCGAAAGCATTCTTGGTTAAAGATCATAAGTATTTGACTCCATTACCAAAATGGTTTTGCTAAAGATATAATACATCAAAAAGAGTCTTGGTTGAAGATGATAAGTATCTGACACCATCACCGGAATAGTTTTACTAAAGATATAATACATCGGAACCAGTCTTGGTTGAGGATTATAAGTATCCGAGACTACTACTAGGATGATTTTACCGAAGATATAAGACATCAGAAGCATCTGACACTTCCATAAAATTCATAAGTAATTTTTAGAGGCTTAAATGCTAAACTTCTGTGGAGAAGGCTTCCACACATTTCCAAAAAATTCATAAGTAATTTTCAGAGGCTTAAATGTCAAACTTTTGTGGAAAAGGCTTCCACACATTTCCAAAAAATTCATAAGTAATTTTCATAGGCTTCCACGCCAAACCTCTCTCAAGAAGGCTTCCATGCTTCTTCAAATAACTCAAGCTGTACCCTTCACCAGTATCCTAAATTGTTTGTTGGTTTGCTTTAATGCTTTATCGTCGCTTATTCATATTATTGCTAACACTACTAAACTCCGACAAAGCGGGGGCAACTGTAGACCCTTGATTTTTGGATGTAGGTCATGTAAGTGGCTTAGGGTGCCCAAGATGAAAATTGTCCAGCATAAGACGACTCTCAGTGCCCATTTCTTGGTTTGAAAGCAAAGAATGAAAATATAAACTACTTCGGTTAAACTCAAAGTAACATTTCATGTTTTCTTTGAATCTTTTGAGTTTTCAAAATGTTTTCATGGTTTTCAACATTGTTTTTCCAATGAAAACGTTTCAAAACCGAGAAGTGTTTGATGTTCATAAAGTGAAAATGCAGTCCCATCCAATGTCTATCTTGTAAAAGACATAGCTTTTGCTACAAAACTCTAAATCTCCTGAAATTTGTGCCTATGGAATAGTTCAATATGTGATCTACAATTTTGTCTCTAATACAAATTTTCTAATTAGACCGTTTTGGGGCTCAAAATCGTAAAAACATTTTGGTGTTCATGAATAGCCAATCGACTGTTCAATGAATAGATGATCTGTTGATCATGGACAGCCGATCGACTGTGCAATCAACTGATCGGTTCTATGATCTGCAAAACATGAAAATTCAAATTTTTATGTAACTTGTGGGCTCAACTCTCCATGGAATCAATTGGCATCTTTTGTGTCGGCCATTTGGGATGGAATGCTGTCAATTTTGTCCCCACATTCTTTTTTCATCATTAAAAGCCATAAATAACCAATTTATCGGGGGGAGGGGGGGTGGGGGGGGTCGGGGGTGTGTTTAAGAAAATCAAAGAGGGGGTTTTAAGCAAACTACGACCATAATGCTCCCCTATAAATTCATCATTTTCTCATCCGCAAATGGAGGCTTTTGGGTTGTCATTTTCTCAAACACTTCGAAAATATTTTAGAAAAAATAAGAAAAATCAATATATAAGAAAATTAAGTTTTCTTCAAGCTTTGATAAGCTTTTAATCTCCAATTCTTTGCTAGAATCCAATCTTGAAGGTTATGATATAACAACTTCTGAGGGCACACCATGCATACATGACCAAAGGCCTCCATTAATTTTGTTTCTTTTGTATATTTCTTTTATTCTTAATTTTCCTTTACTTATTTACTATTCTTATGTTCATGTTGTTTAATCTTATGTTTTGATTATTAATCTTAGTTTTTTCTTGTTGATTTTACATTTTATTTCCGTGTTGGGTAGTCTAGAATAATTTATTTGCATTAATTAATCTAGTTTATGTCATTATTTTCTTATATAATTTAGTTTGCGTGTTTTGGTATTTTGCTTATAGTCTCCATACATTTTATGGGTTTTAATGTAGTATTTACTTGATTTTAGCATAATAATAAGTATATTATAATGTCTAGGAAGATTCTCATAATTTATTAAATTTATATTCTCATTTTGTAGTAAACTAACAATTTGTGTGCAGGAACCCGACCTAGAGCCGATCAGTTGATCAAACCTGGAATCTGAGATTTTCTTTTTTTAGTTAATTAGGATTTAATTGCATTAACTAGTAAACCCGGTAATTATTAAAATTAATCTAGAAATTCATTTCTCCTTTCCTTTCTTTAGGATTTACTTTATAGTACTTATTTTATATTTGTTTTGTAATTTGTAATAATTATTTTTGCACCTTTATTTTGTATTTGTTATTATTTTATCACATATTTGCATGATTTAGGATTAATTAAAATTAATAATTAAAGTTGGTAATTTTAGATAAAATTGATAGAAAATCATTTTCCCTTCCATTTCTTTAAGGTTGAATTTACTTTATTTATTTCCATATTGTGTTAACTACTTTGTATTTTTTTATATAATCTATTCAATACCTCACTTTATTAGATTTGATCAATTAATGTTCAAACTTTAACTAAATAATTAGGATATAAAATATTAAAAACTCATTTTTAATATATTTTATATGTAATAAATTAGGAACAAATAAATGGTAATCATTTGTAAATAAAATAAAAAGAAATCAACATTGCCATGCTTTTTTATGTAATCAATTAGGATTAATAAGCTGGGTTAATAATAAAATGGGCTAGAGAGAATTAGGGATCATTGCTATATTGTTAAGTTCACTACAATTTTGTGTGTAATTTAATTTCATTGATTTTTGTACGCTTTCCCTCACATGCTGCCTGTTAAAATAAGGAATTAATAATTTTACTTAGTAATTAAATAATAAAATGTGCTTTGTGGGATGCTTATTCCGAACCTAGATTCGTCTATGTGATGATGATAAGTACTCTTTTAAAGGGGATCGAGTCGTTCATCACATTATAAAAGGCCATCCCGAACCAACTCGGGTGGCGACTCCTTATTCTCCGCTATGCCTAATAAGGCTAATGCGTGTTCCCTAACTTTAAATAGTAGCAGTGATGTGGTCGCTAGAGCCTGGGCGCTTGGGCCGAAAACCCCTTCGTCCATTGCAAGCCTAACGGAAAACTTAAGGGTAAGCCTAATCTTAAAGACCAACCTCTTAAAAGACATCACACACAAATGCAAAAGGCCTTGAGAAAAATGACCTCCTCCTCAAACATTCAATGTCAGTATTGCATGAAACATGGGCACTGCAGACACCTGATTTTTGGATACACATACGTGGAAGCGACGTGGGAGACTAGTGATGAATACAGTCCTACCTGGACTACTCTATCACCCAGTTTCTTGTAAAAATGAGCCTGAGAGTTGAAAATGATATCAAAACATTTTCAAAATAAGCTTTCAGGTCCAGTTGATGGTCCAACCAAATGTCTAATGATTCGGCCGAACCTTCAATATCCCCATATGGCCCACATTCTGCAGAAGCATGTTTTAAGTCCAAAAGCCCAGCTAGCCCATCAAAGATCATTCGACCGGACATTCACCAATGGTTCGGCCGGATGATCACTTTGATACGACAGGTTATGGGGCAAGATGCATGCATCAGTAGTACACTCGAGACCTATAACCTACACCGGCTTACACCCATGCTACAACTTGGACAAGTTGCTGAAGAAGATTTATTTTCACCTATAAATACCCAAAGTTTTTACACTGTTAAGGGAGGAGGACGATTAGAGAGGATTGAGATAAATGGTTGAGAGGATAAAAACACACTCATTTTCTAAACTCAGTTTCATTGCAAACTCATTACACAGTTCTTTAGGTCCCTGAATGAGGAGACTACGTCAGATCTAGAAGCTTATTCTCTACCCAAAAGTGGTAACCTACCTCTATTCTGAGGTCAACCAACCATCCATGAAGCATCCATACATCCTGAATAAGCATATTTTTACATTTATCTGTTATTGATTAGTCTACTATAACTTTTCATATTTTGCATCCTAATTTTTTTTATATTCTGATTGCATATACAAGTCCCACGAGAAGCTAGGAGGATGTAGAACCAACTAGATTCAAGTTTGGAGCTCCGTAACCCAAGCTCCAAACTTGAATAGTGTCCTAACTTGGACATTTGGGCTACTGCCATAAGCCATTCTTACGGCCTAGAATAGTTCCATAGAAGTAGTTTAAGACTTTAATAGTCATATGTATTTGTTGTTCGTAAGAAATTGTAATAATACAGGGGAAGACATATTTGAAGTTTAACTATAGGTCTAGCCAAATGTTTAATGATCCAGCCGGATGTTCACAAGGTCCGACCAGATGTTCACAAGGTTCGAGTATTTTTAATAACTTAGGTCTGGACCAAACCAAAAATTCGGCCGAACCTCTAGCCAAAGGTCAATCCGGACCTTCACGATGGTGAGGAGAAAGTGAAGAAAATAACTCTGTGGATCGACTGATTCAAAGCTTCGAGGTCGACTAGTAAGTCCTCTCCGGGACAAATTGGTCGATTGATAAGACTCTCTTGTTACTTTTATGTAAATCACCTAGACCTGATTTATAAATAATTAACTGGATATTTTTAATGATAAAGCCCGATAACCAGTAAATAAAAGACAATAGAAAACTCATTTCACCTTCCCTTTCTTTAAGGGTGTATGTATATTACTGTCATTCTAATATTTCAGGTAAATAATAAATCAATTAATGCTCAAATATGTAAATTTATGTAAAATATATTAGAAACTGACTGTGGATGTTATGCATGTAAATGAATAAGATAATAATTCACTCGGCTAACCATTATTAAAATAAGTAGTAACCCACCAATACAGCAATCAGCACTTAATCGATTAGGTTAACTACAACGGACCTAATGTAGGACTAAAACTAATTAGAAACAATATTAGGCAAGCCCATTCATTACATCCTACTTTTCTGGGTGATTTATCGCTTTATATTGTTTATCTGTGGTAGGAAATAATGACCTCATTACTTAATTAAATGAGAAATTGCCCCAAGAAAGGATGACTCATTCCGAACCCAGAAATCATCTAGTGTGATGGTGAAAGGGGATTTTGGAGGAATCTATCTATTTGTTAATCACTAAGTGATCCCAATTCAATTCGGGTGGTGACTCCACAACTATTTTCATAAAACCTATAAAATTCATCTAGTGAGTCTATCACCATTACCATTGGACACCAACCAACGGGTAGGCTCCCAGGCGCTCTGTCCACATGTACAATAACGTGTTTTGCCATGTTAGGACGGAGCAATTTTTCAATGGTTTTTTTTATTGATGCTAACCCCCAAGGACCCAAACTTGTTTGGGTACTTAAAAACAAGTGATTAACTTATGTTTATAGGTATGCTTGAAAACCACAAGTGGAGCAAATGAATGGTATCTTGATAGTGGATGCTCCAAGCACATGACCGATGATTCAAAGCTCTTCTCTAGACTTGAGAAGAAAAAGGGTGGAAATGTCACATTTGGTAATGGGTAAGGTAATTGGCATTGGCACTATTGGCAATGACTCCTCTACTTGTACTAATAATGTGCTTTTTGTTGATGGTTTGAAGCATAACCTACTTAGTGTAAGTCAATTGTGTGACAAAGGCTACAAAGTTACTTTTGACTTGAATACATGCTTAGTCACCAAGTCATTGGATGATAAAGTTGTTTTCAAAGGAAAAAGATCAAATAATGTCTACACAATTGATTTGCACTCTCTTACTAACAAAAATGTGAAATGTATTGTGTCTATTAGGAATGATGCTTGGCTTTGGCATAGAAGACTTAGGCATGCTAGCATGAGCTTGCTTGAGAGCTTGAACAAGGGGGAGCTTGTGAGACACTTGCCAAATATAAAATTCACCAAAGACAAGATGTGTGATGCTTGTCAAATGGGAAAGCAAGCCAAATCCTCCTTCAAGCCAAAGAACCAAGTAAGTACCTCTAGACCGCTTAAATTACTTCATATGGATTTGGTTGGACCTTCACAAGTATCTAGCTTGAATGGAAAACACTATACCTATGTCATTGTTAGTGACTACTCTAAATTTTGTTGGATTGCATTCCTTACTCATAAGAGTGATGCTTTTGAAGCTTTTAAATCTTTTACAAAACGCGTTCAAAATGAAAAAAGATATTTTATAACTTCTTTGAGGAGTGATCATGGAAAAGAATTTGAAAATGATGCTTTCGAAAATTTTTTTTCTAAAAGAGGTATTTCTCATAACTTTTCATGTCCAAGAACTAAACAAAATGGTGTTGTTGAAAGAAAAAATCATACCTTGATTGAGATGGCTGGGACTATACTCATTGAGTATTCATTACCATCCTACTTTTGGGCTGAAGCCATCAATACGTCATGCTACATTTCAAATCTTGGTTTTAAAAGACCTATGTAGAACAAAACCCTTATGAGCTACAGAATGGTAAAACACCCAACATCTCATATTTTAGAGTATTTGGTTGTAAGTGTTACATTTTAAATACTAAGGATTATCTTGGGAAATTTGCATCCAAAAAGGATGTAGGAGTCTTTCTAGGCTATTCCAAAACAACCAAAGCTTATAGAGTCTTTAATAAAAGAACTCTACTAGTTGAAAAGTCCATGCATGTTACCTTTGATGAAACTAGTAAACTTGATCTTGTGAAAGGTAGTGCTTCTTATGATGATGTTATAGGTGAACTTGAAAAGCTTAACATAGGAGAAGATGCTTCTCAAAGTTTAAAGGAGCTTGACAAGGATGATGAACCATAAGAACAACACGCTTTGGATGAAAGCAATGATGATCAACCATATGTGGATCATTAACAAGTGCATGAAGATCTTCCAAGTGCATGGACATTTTCCAAAGATCATCCTAAGGACAACATCATTGATGAGACCTCTAAGGGTTTAAGTACTCGAAACCAACTTAAACTCTTAGATTCTAATCTTGCATTCCTTTCTCAAATTGAGCCTAAAAATGTTG
>CANYLF010088467.1:0-10654 GCA_948193215.1 Bocquillonia castaneifolia
CCCTACACCACTCCTTAAACTTACTTCTATTAACTATCTAATCCAACTCTCATACTTCTTTTACAAATAGCTCCTCAACTTTTCTTACAATCTAGTCCTTCAATTAATCCAACTCCCACCAATCCTATTTCACACAATTATTTTTAATGATACACAATTAATAAAAATGAACCACCAAGAGATAACTCCTCAAATAATCACATATTACCATATAACCACCTCCAACTATTATTTCTTTCAATTACACCCCTCCTACTCATAATCACCAATGAATTAACCTCAAATAACAAAATCAACATACTAATGATGCCAATACTTAATAAAATGATTAATCATACTTAAATGCATAATTAATTGTTAATTAATTATGGCCGTTACACACATGTCAGCTTGTGACCAATTACTCCCACATCTGTGTCTGTTCACACATAGATCTTCTGTGTTAGGCTGCCCTCCTTATTTTCATTATAAGTATTCAGGTGGAATGATTCGGCTAGTGTTGTTGTCATTCTTTTTGCAGCAAATTCTTTGTTTTAGCCTTGTTTGGCTCTTGACTCCTTAGGTCTTGTGCTGATTGACTTGTTTGAATGTAACATGTATGCATGTCGCGCATGGTATGTGATTCTAAGTGATTTCAGCTACTTATCATTAGCTAGCGTGGATTTGTGATATAATGTGATGTGGGTGTGTAGTGTTTAAATGCCTATTCTAAAATGTGATGATTAATCATGCATCAAAAAAAGTGGTGTTAGTCAATCAATGTTAATGTTCGGGTCGCTCCTGGTAGGTAAAGACGGTTGCTCCTAGTTGGCAATGGTGATTCCTAAGTCTGAACTCAATGGTGGTTTGGAGTGCCTGATTTAGTCCGGATAGAAAGGTCTTGGGATTCGGGCCCGAACTAAATGTGTTGCCCACTGTATGTTTATTGGACAAAATGGGCTGCTCCTTGTGTGGTTGTGTTCACTGTTTTTGTCTGGTTTTTTTAAAGTTATAGGACTGGATGGGGTTGCCACCATGGGTGTAGTTGTGGACATTGTTTTAGTCTGGTCCTTTCAAAGTTCATTGGACGGGATGGTTTGCCCTCTGGGTGTTATTGTGGTCATTGTTTCTTTAGGTTATCTGAGGTCATTTCATATGATAGATTCCCCCATAGAGCATTGCCACATGTGTTGTTTGGTCAGGATGGTTGGAGCTATTGAACAAAGTAGGTCGTTCGTTGCCTTTTCCCCTGTTTGAAGGAATCCTATTCTGAGGAGTCTTGTTCTCGGGTTCCTATTTCTGATTCAAGCTTATGGTTCAAATTTAGTTTTCTAGGTTTTCTTAGTTTCTCAGAGCCTTATCTTTTTGCTTAAGGTGCCTCTTTAATAGATTTTCACCCTAGCAGGCCTTACCATAACTTTTGCATGAGCCACCCATGGATGCGTTTTCAACTCATCAGGTTTCTATTTTTATTTGGCCTTATCTTTTTGCCTAGGACGCCTCTTTGTGAGGTTTTCATCCTAGCAGGCCTTACCTTAACTTTTGCATGAGCAACCCACGGATGGGTTTTTAACTCATTAGGCTTCTAATTTTTATTCGGCCTTATCTTTTTGCCTAAGGCACCTCTTTGTGAGGTTTTCACCCTAGCAGGACTAGCCTTAACTTTTGCATGAGCTGCCTACGGATGGGTTTTCAACTCATCAGGCTTCTATTTTTATTTGGCCTTATCTTTTTTTCTAGGGCGCCTTTTTGTGAGGTTTTCACCCTAGCAGGCCTTACCTTAACTTTTGCATTAGCCGCCCACAGATGGGTTTTCAAGTCATCATAATTTCATTTTGTTTTTGGATTATGCTTGTGTTTGAGGTTTCCTTTGTTGGTTCAGGCTTACCTTGTTAGTCTACAGAATGTTGTAGCCAAGTTAAAGTGATCGTGAGCCATGTCAGTGCCTTGTTGGTGAAGATATCAGCTATCTTGTTATTGGAGACACCATGATAAGCTTCATGTTTGATTAGAGGTATGAAATGATCCTATGAAAGTTTTGACTCTGCATTGGGCCTGCTATGTAGATCATCTAGCTTAACTTTTCACCTGTTTAGTATCTCATTCAAAAATGCTAATGACATGATGCAATCAAGAGTATTTGACATCAAATCATTCTTAATTCATTTAATAATGCTATAGAGGAGCGTGGTTTACATGTTGAACCTAGTGTCATTGTGATTGTTGGTCGTGCCTTTTGGATTTCATGTCTAAGCTCTAATCTGGGCATTCATTCTCAACTTGTTAGTGCTTTAGCACATTTCAACGATGTTTGTTAAGCTTTTTTTGGGGCCTATTATCGAAAACATAATGCTTGAATTAATAAGATTCTTCATTTGTTGATTGCCTGACATCCAATATTATGGTTTGAAATTTATTTTTTAAGTTCCATTCGATCACCCATTTGATTGAGTAACCTCTAGTTGCTTTTGCTTTTGTGTTTTGGTCATGCTTCATAGTCGTTTGGATATGCTTTGTTTTGAATCTCTCTACTTCCTCATTTTTTTTATTTTTCTCTTTTCATCATTTTTCATTCATCATCATTTTTTCTTTTTTTTTTTATCCTTTTTTCCATTCTTCTACTCTTTTTTCTTTCCATATTTTTCTCTTTTTTTTTGAGTTAGAGAAAGACTTTGACATTTTTTATTTCAGCTTTGTGAGGGAGCATGCCTGGAAGTATTTTTGGGAGGCTTTAGATATTTTGATGTGATCTCTGGGATTGGCTATCCTTTGATGGTCCTCCGCTTTCCTCTTGCGATACCATTTACAAACCCGTTCTTGGATCGAATATGGCATTTCTACGTTTCTTTCTCTTCTTTTGATGATAGCCTTGGTGGGTGCAGTAAATATTTTCAAGCTTTATAGCAATGTTAAATGACATATCATGATATGAGTGGATGCCAAATATGTCATGAGTGCAAATGCATTTAAGAAAAGAAATACCATTCAGATAAAAGGAAAAAGTAGATTTTCCATTTTTTTTTTATTTACAGGCATATCACAGTAAACTTTAAACAACATCATTCTACAAGATGAAGGCTTAGTCGTCAAGTCCCAATTGTTCTGGATCAGGAATCTTTCCTTCTTCGAAAAGGTCTTGGACACAATTGCGCAAGGTGACACATTTATAAATGTGATGTCCATCTATCATGTGAAATGTGCAGAAGGCCCTCAGGGTTTATTTGGGGGAATTTGGGTTTGCTAGCTTGGCTATTGGCTATGGCTATAGTAGAACTGACCATTCAAGATACTTAAATATGGTAGAAAATGAAAATGATATGTTGGAGAAGTGCCTGGCTATAGAAGTGCTGGCTTCATTAGTTTTGTCATCCTTTGAACTGTCAAAATGAACCTGTACTATCATTTTTGCATCTTTGAAGCTTCTAAGAATGCTTTTCAGTCTAAAACAATCATATGTTGGGTGCCCTTCAACTTGATGGAATTCTCAGTAAGTCCCAAGAAAAAAACGCGGGTCGTTAAGAGTTGGGTCATGTCTGGTAGCCTTAGGGGTGATGAACCCTTGTATGATCAATCTCTTGTAGTTTTCAGATACGGGTTGTTCATAATCAAATTATCTGTAGGGAAATGGGGTGAGCGCTGTTATGGGTTTTCCACTGTTAGCAAAGCGAGGAATATTTTACCCTTCATCTAAGCGGTTGAGGATATGGTTACCAATAGCCTGTTGGAACAATTGATACCTTGCTGAAGGTTGGTAATGGTGGCAATCATCATATAGAGGAGTGTTTGTTGTTGTTTCTGGTGTATTATGCTAGGATTGGTAGTAGACTGTAGGATCATGTTTAGTTGTGTGAAAGTCATGAAGGTGGTCAGTCGATTTATTGGGTTCTTGGTGATATGCAGTAAGGTTTGACAGGGTGCAAGACAGGGCTTTGAGTTGCAGATCTCCATAGTTGGGGGTTACTTAGAGTGTAGACAGGACTGTCATTGTGGGTAAGTCAAGGGGCACATTAGGTTCACTGTATTGCGTTGATCTTAGGCTATTTTGTTCTTGAATCATGCTTCTTTCTAGAACTATGTGTGGCTCCATCTGGGTGTCTGATTGGTTGGCTTGTATGAAGATCGGTTTCCTTGAATTTCCTGAACCAGTGCACATACTTCTTTTCTGTGTAGGTTCTAAATCAGTGGTGAGTTAAATGGATTAGACTTTTCCTGCAAATTACAAGGTTAGGACTTTAAACATAATATGCATGCTCATGGTGTTCGGTGAATTGTGCAACAATGCATGATTTTATGATGGACAATTAGCTCCCAAATTTTGACCCTCCTTATGATTTGGGTATCTGGCGAAAAGTCATCTTTGTCATAGGGCACGAGGACCGAGAGGTTCTTTATAATTTGACCTTCTCCTATTGAGGAATACCTGTAAAGCAATCACATCGTGTTTTGGTCCATGAGCAAGAAACTAAGTTTTAGGATGTCCAACTGCTATGGCTACAGACCTTGTTTATTGTGCACTCCCTTTTGTGTGTGCATGAATTCATAATACCCCAAGCAAGAAAACTCATAAGAAAGCTCAACACACCATATACACATTAGTAACACCATTTCCATTACAGACCATACTTTACAAACAAAATTGATGATCTATTTTATTTTTTCAAATTACTTCCCCTAGGCCTGAGCAACTAATGCTCCGCCTTTCCTCCCTTCTTCTTCTTCTTTCACTTCTCTTCTATATGCCTCAATATGCAGGGTAATTCTTCCCCATGTCATTCTGTCACATAGTCAAAAAGCCAATTTCCCTCTTCTTGAGTTAAAGGTGTGGCTTTTAAGATTCTTCAATCACTTTGTGTTTATGCAGGGTGTGCAATGGTAGCGGTAAGATCAAATATACATTGTATGGCTTCTCCACTCCACTCAGCTGTGTATCTTACAGTACCGTCTCCTAGGCATATTAGCTTTTCTTCCATTACCAGGTCTGATACCTCCCCGATAAATCTCCAGCAGTTCCCCAAGCGATGTCCTATCGACTGGTGATAAGGGCAGTATTCTGTAGTAAGCTAATCAGGAGTGCCATAGATAGGTTGATGAATCGTTGTCAAGTATCCCTTGCTCATTAGGTCAGTAAAGATTTCATCCACGGAACATAAGAAAGTGCATAGTGGTCCTTTTAGTCAGAGCGGAGGTATTTCTCTCCAAACGAATAGCCCAAGTAGCATCACCCTAAGCCTTTCATGCTTTTCTGCTTCTACGAAGATTATATAACCCTCACCAGTGATGGCAATGACCCAGTTATAACAGAGCTCATTCATAGCTCTCTTGAAACTACCACATTCATCAATGCAATGCCCTGAGTCTTCATGATAAGGACAATAAGCATATGGTCTATAGATTGAATTTCCCTCAATGGGTGGTAAAGGTGTTCTAGTTAGCAAGCCACATCATTTAACCTACTTAAGACTTCTGTTGGCCTCCATTTCTTGCCCAAATGTAATAATAGCCTTTGTATTCACCAGTAGGGACAATGATCTCAGAGGTCCCTAAATATGCATTAAGGACATATTTTTCCACCCCTACCCATACCAAGGTCTCGTCATCAATCAATCGTTGTATTGCCTTTTTTAAGGTCTTGCATTCATCAGTTTCATGCCCCCAGGCTTCATGGTACTCATAGTTAGTTCCTTCTTTGTAACCGGGCGTTCAAACAAATGGCTCCAGGCGTACAGGCTTAGGATGCAATATGCCCCATTCCCTTAGCATGGCAAAGGTTATTCTATTCGGTAGCTCAATATGCATCACTTACGGAAGCCCTTTATTCAGATCTAGTATGGCTATTGATGAGCTGGAGCCAGGGCTTTCTATCCTGAGGTGAGGGTAGCTAAAGCTACTTGCCATTTCAGCTATAGAAAAGGGGTTAGCAAGTGTATGAATGTGTGTTATGTTCATGTATACATGTATGTATGGCAAAGAAAGCAAGAAAACTGTTAATGTGTAGGTAACAAATACTGCCAATTAGTAGGCCTTCCAACCTTATTAGTCCCACATATGCATTCCATTGGTCAAAAGTTCATTTCCTAGGTAGGCTGGGATACTTTATTTCATCAACAGGGGATGATAGTACTATCATATAAGAACACTATCCTAAGCTATCCAAGCAAATAATAGCATTTATGATAATTGAGTCTATATCCTTGTACCTAAATTCTACCTTCAAACGGACAGAGTTTCGGCATGGGCTTTAGGCTTAATGATCATAAATACTCATGGCATCATTACAGCAAATAGGATTAATGGGTACAACCTAGTGGAAACTTCTATTGTCATTACATGCAGGGCTTTTGACTCTTCTGTTTGGCTAAGAAGGCTCTCACAGAGTCGGGGCTCCCGTTAACCATTATTGAGATGGTAGGAGGCCCAGTATGAGTTTCTTATTAACCATGACTCATTAACCATTAATAAGATGGTAAGCCTGTATATGATACCCAATCACTGTCAAGAAACTGGCATGGAATCAATGGCAGGCAATATAGGCGGCATTGGGGTTCATAGGGACCCTAAAAAATGCAGAACTACGAGCAATGCAAAAGAGAACAATGACCAGATTAATTAAAAAGATGAAAAATTGCTCAAAATCTTCATTCATTTTTATTTGTAAAAACCTCCCTATTGGAGTCGCCACTGTGAACAGAGCACCCGGGACCTGCCCGTCGGTTGGTCTCCAATGGCAATGGCGACAGACTCACTAGATGGACTTTTAGATTTTATGAAAACAATTATGGAGTCGACACACGAATTGCATTGGGGTCACCTATTGATTAACAAATAGATAGATTCCTCAGGAATCCCTATTCGTCATCATTCAAGATGATTTCCGGGGTCGGAATAAGTCATCCATTCTTGGGGCCATTTCCCATTTAATTAAGTACTGAGGTTATTATTTCCTACACACACAAATAATATAAAGCAATAAATCACCCGGAAAGTAGGATGCAATGAATTATCACGCCTAATATTATTCCTAATCAATTTTAGTTCCGCATTAGGTCCGTTGTAGTCAACCCTAATTGATTGAGTGCAGTTTGATATATTGGTGGTTTACTACTTATTTTAATAATAGTTATAGCCAAGTGGATTATTTCATTATTTATTTACATGCATAACATCCACAGTCAGTTTCTAATATACATTACGCATATTTACAAGCTAACATTTGCACATTAATTTATTTATTATTTACCCGAAATAATAAATGGCAGGAATATACATACACCTTTAAACAAAGGAAATGTGAAATGATTTTCTACCATTTTTATTCTACTACTTACCAGATTTATTTATTAAATGCCTGAATAATTATTTAACGGTTAGTTCTATGTGATTGACAGTAAATTAAACAGGGTTAGAAAACCTTACCGACTGACTAATGAGCCCTAGAGAGCACTTATTAGTTGATCTCGAAGCTTCAAAATAGTCTCGCAGCTTTCACTACAAGAAATTTATAAAATTGCGAAGGAACACTGCGACGGACATGATGTCCATAGCAGATTTAATGAATTTGCAACCGTTTGGTTGCAAATTTGCGACTAAATTATAAATAAACTCCATTTTGCGATGGATATTTATCAGCCATCGCAGACTATGCCACAAAGGTTTGGAGGGAGCTTCGCGCCAAGTTTTCTCCAATCGGCGCCAACTTTCTGCAACGGAGTACAATTTTTTGCGACCACTGTGCTGTCGCAGATTTGCAACTAAATTGAATTCCGAAGCAAATTTTTGACGGGATAAAATGTAAATTGTACCATTTATCTACGACGGACACATCTTTATTTGCTACGGATCAGTCCATCGTAGAGTTGTGAGTATATTAAAAAAAGAAGAAACCCTATTTACTTTCTCCTTCTTTCTTCTTCTTCTCATCTTCTCTCCACGCAGCAACCACCACCAACACACCACACCAGCCGTCCCTCCACCGTCGAAGCCCTCCTCCTCCATCCACCACCGTTGAATCTCCTTCTCCTCCTTCCTTCATCGTCGTTGAACTTCCCATCTTCCTTTCGGTATCCTCCTTCGTTGCCGCCGTCCTACTGCCGTTTCTCCTCCTCATCACACTGACATCCGCCATCGACCAGGTGAGTTTAATTATTTTTTTATTTTTTCTTTATTCAGTTTATATTATATAAATTAGGTTAGAATTAATTTAGGTTAATATATTTGTTAAATTGAGGTTAATTAATTTGTTAATTTTAGGTTAATTAATTTGTTAATATTAGGTTAGATTTAGCTTGTTAATTATGTATTAATTAAAATAAAATGCTGGAAATTTATTAGAATAAATATTAATAGGGTTCAATTAATTTATAGGTTTTGATTAATTAGTTGATATTTATTTATAAAAATAATTAGGAAAAAAACCAAATTAATAAGAAATTAATTTAAAAACAGAAAATTAATAAAAAAAATTACTATATTTAATAAATAATTTTGTGCGACTTGAATTTGTTTAGAATATGTGTTTAATAGAAAATTATAATTATAAAATATAAAAATAGGTTGTAAATTTAAAAGACAGAAATTAAAATAAATAAATAGAATTAAGTAAATAATTTTTTTTGCCTAATTAATCAAATTTAATACTGTTTTTTAATTAATTATATTGTGTTATGCATTTTATTTTATGAATTATGTGTTTTGTTATTTTCATGTTTTTGGTTAATTAGTTTTAGGAAATTTTAATAATATAAGATCGAAATAAAAAATAAATATGTAGAAAAAGACAGAAAATAATAATAATAATAATAATAATAATAATAATAATAATAATAATAATAATAATGGAATTAGTTTATTTAGTTGGCCAATGTCAATTTAAATACTTTTTGTAGGTTTTTTTATATACATTTGTTTCGCTTTGGTGTTTGAAGATTATACTTTTTTGTTTGGATAGAGGTGCAAGTAAGTTTTTATTAAATTCATTTTCGAAGTTAATTTAGTATGGAAATTTTTTTTTGTTCGTAAACTAATGTGAATTTATTATTATTTTATAGGGTGATAATGACATTATTTTAGCTTTAGAGTTACCATTCAAGCAAGTAAGTTCTCTAAATAATTTTAATTATTTATACATAATATTTAATGTTATTGATATTAAATGCATGTTTGAGTAGATTAGGTATTTGAATATGCTTCTTTTGGTAGACTTAAGTTGGTAAATACATGTGCTGCTAGATTTAGGATTGCAATATTGATAAAATATATATGTATGCATGAGTTGTTCGATTTAGGTTGGTTAATATACATGTGCTGCTAGGTTAGGTTTGTGAGATTTGTGATGATTGAGTCTGGGTAATTTTTGGTAGGCCTAGCATTATGAGAAAGTATAGAAGTGTGTTTTTTTTATAGGAATGACCCCATATTTCGGGGAGATACCTCTATTTATAGGGGAGACTCTGCCGAAATTTTGGGGAGATACCTCTATATATAGGGGAGACTCTGCCACAATTTTGGTAGATTTTACGTTAGATTTAAAATAGGTTAGAGACTATAGGTGACACAAAAAGCAAATGAAATGAAATCATATTTTGATTGCATCCTTCTTGCATTGAAAAAATTGAACTCCAAAAGTATATAAACTTTAAATTAATTATAAAATTTATTAAAATTTTCATATATTCATCCACATCTTCCTTACAATGAATGAATAAAGTCAATTAAATTGTTGATCCGATTCGTGTGTATCTTCCTTACACCAATTGAATACACTACTCGGTTTGCATCGGCCTTGCAACCGAATTCGCTATATTTTAAATATAAATTGATTGCACCGTAAATGCGTTGATTGATAACGTAATTCAATCTAATTAAAGTAAAATTGTATAACAAACTTTGATTTTAAAGTTAAAACGATTGTTACCGACCGTTTTAACTCTATCATGTTGTGAAATCGTAGAATTCTCATCCAGTATCCTTAGATGTATTCTAGGATATTAGATTGTCCCAGTGGACAGTTTGTGAACTTGACATTTATTTAATTTATCATGGTTGAAAATATTTGAGAACGATTAGAATTTTGGGTGCCTTATACTGGTTAGCTGTTCTTCGGATGCATATTTTTATATATGCCAAGTAATGTTCGAATCATTTATTTGATTCAATACATTATTCAGCATATATAATCAATTATGTATCTGGAGAACCACGTCGGAAGGCTGCCCAAGATTTTTTTGTTTTCATATATCGTGATAAGTTATAGATGTTAATTTCACAAGCGAGATAGGGCCAAACCTTTAGAGTGCTTGCTTTAATAAGAAGGTAGGCGGAGTTTTTAGGATGCATTGCATATATCAAATCAAAAATGATTGTGAATTGAATACGATTAATGTTTTTTGAATGGTTGACGATTCAATTACTTTAATTACGACAATAAAATGGTGTGATATATGATATATATATCATATATCATATATCACACCATTTTATTGTCGTAATTAAACTAATTGAAGCCTCAACCGTTTGTTTCGTTATTTGAATATTAACAAACTTAATTTTATCATTTATTTGTGTTAAAAAGGTCAAAGAAATGAGTGAGGATCGTAGTTGGATGTATGAGGGAAGGGTAGTGAATGGAAAGATATCAGTTGATTGGGTGAATATGGTTGGGCAAAGATTTATACAGTTT
>CANYLF010088509.1:0-29945 GCA_948193215.1 Bocquillonia castaneifolia
AAAGCTTTTACATGAAAATACAAAATAAAAAGCTTTTAAAACACCATATACAATATACAAAACACTGTAAAAATCATATAAACATGCTATAAACTTATGATTAACAAATAATCATGCCATAAAAATTTTAGAAAACATATATCAGAAAAAAAAATAACATGTTTAAAAAATATTTCAGATATATAAAAAAAAACCCAATTTTTATAAATCATTATAAACCTTTTGATGTCATTGCAAAGCAGAACAACTCAAAGTCATGTCTCTAATACCAATGAAGGATTTAACACATATACCCAAACATGCAAATCTAAATATAGAAGATTAGGGCTTTGAATACTACCTTAAACAAAGTTCAAATCTATCTTTCTAGTAGCAAAATAACAGAACTGGAATTTTGCCAAGTCATGAACGATCACGAACGAGTTTGCAAGTTAAGAATCACCAACAAGTGATTAGCAGGGGATGATTCTATGATTTTCACAGTCTAAATACCCAAAAGATGAACAGGGTTTTTTTATGCAGAGAGTTTTCTATGTGAGAGAGAATATTAAATGAAAACTTATTTTCACGTACGTGGAATGAATTATCTTAAATTGCTTGTTGACTACAGACTCTTAAGTCTGCTTAATTCTAAAAACCTAAAAGATAGGAGTTTAGCTATATCTCAATAGCTGTCAACCAATGAATTTAATACTCAATTAAATTCTATTAACTAATATTTATCTCAAAATATTAATTAATAATTATCATTAATTATCCTAACAGGAACTTATTCATTGGGATTCAGGAAACAGGCTCTGACCCATCATGGGCGGACCAGGTCAACCCATCTAATTCCAACAAATCCGTATATTGAATTTTATTAAAATTTGAATTGTACATTAATTTGCCAAAATTAAAGAGGTCATGCATAAAATTGTCAAAATAATCAAAGTTCAGGATTTTTTTTTGCAAATAAACAATGTGACAACGTTTTGACATGGTGCCCACGTGGATTTGGTAAGCAAATTCTGGTTGCCACATCAGCTTCTTTTGACCGAACTTTTGATTGGTCTATTGATTTGCCAAATTTACAAAGGTCATGCATAAATTTGCCAAGAAAAGAGGACAGGATTAAATAACTAAAAACGTAAAAAGTCATGCATTTTTTTGCAATTAGGTCATTTTTATGTAATATAACACTTAATACATAAAAAATAGATCTAAACTATTAAAAATTGATAAAAAAAATATATTTTATTGTGTTTAAGGTATCTAAAAGTAATTTAAATAAAGATTTCCATAAAAGTTTAATGTAAAAAAACAATAAAATTTTTTATATTTAAAAAATTTATTTTAATAATAATCCAATAATAATATCAAAAAATTTAGATGCATCAAATAGCTTTTCTAATGGAACGAAAATGACGTGTAAGAAATTTTAAGAAATTACTACGCATGCGAAATGATCGTACAATATGTAAACAAATAGATACTATTACTAAAAATGCCACTCCCTCCCATCAATTTTAACTAAAAGTATGTTCAATAAAGAAGTACTACCTCGCAAATTTTTTTATATTTATTTTTTTCATTAATAGTTTCAATTTCTTCATATTAAGATTAAAATTATTTATCATACTTAAATAATATGTTTTATAATAATAATAATAATAATAATAATAAGTTTAATATATGAAATTTGCATATATTAAAAATATAAACTAATTTGAAATAATGTGTACGACGTGTAATATGATTGTGTTTTGTAATGAAGATAACTAAGGTTAAGGAACAAGCAATAAAAACAAAAGCATTAGAATATACTTATCGAAAATGCGTTCTCATATTGACAACTTTATATGTGTTATCAAAAGATATTTCAATATTTACAACAAAATGCACTTTAACTAAAGATCATCAAATATTACAATTAAATATCTTTTTAGTTCATAACAAATATTAACTAAAAACACCAACAAAGATGTATTACGATTAAATGTTTAACTTTATATTTTTTTATATTTTTTAAAAAAACTTTATATTTATTTATATTTTTTATTTTAAATTATTCATGTTAAGATCGAAGATAATTTAGTATAGTTCAATAATACACTTTGGTATTGATACGAATCACTACCTTCAGCCCAAAAGGGAGGGCCTGTTACCAGCTAGGCTCACGTTAGCCCTTTACATATCCTGATACCTTGAATCCTAAGTCAAGGGGGACTCTCTAATCACCAAGGAGTTCCTAATCCAAGGGGGACTCTGACTCATTACAGCAAAAGAGGATTCCTAAGCCTATTAGGATAAGGATTCCTAGGCGTAAGGGGATTGTTCCTACAACTATATAAATCCCTGCCATCTAGGGGATCAGGTATCGTTCTCTCATTCCCATACCTTTATAATTCTCAAGAGAATATCTCTAACTTAAGCATCGGAGTCAGACCCCGGGGACCACCCTAAGTCTGCCCTTGTTTTGCAAGTTCTGGTGACTTAGTGCAGCTCAGGCGACACTTAGACATGGGAAACGTCCTGAACGTTTCATTAGTGCGATGAGCGTGGACTGTTTTTACTCTAAAAATAGTTCATCATGACGAATAACGAACCTCCTTATGGTTTACCCCTAGTTTCTTTGGCTCAGGAGGACTTCCGGCGTGGATGCCACAAACACCCAGAACTACTCAGGCGACTCCCCCCACTCAACAACCACCTAGATTTCTAGTTCCCACTGCTAATCAAACTCCTCAATGTACTTTAACTCTTGGAACTCAGTATCCTCAAACTCGAGGATATCCACCAATACCATCGAGAACTCCCCCAGTCACACCAGATGCACCGGCGACTTCCATGCCACTACCAGTTCCCCCAATTCCAATAAGGCCTCCTGGAACAGATTTTAATGTCCTTTATTTACCTCCTCCACCTGTTTTCCAGCGAGGCCCTACTTTCATTCCAAATCAAGGAATTCTCGTTCCCCGTCCTAATAATGATATTCTCCCTCCTCCAGGAATACAAGATCAAACTAATTTGGCCATACTTCAAGGGCACGATGAGTATGTTCCCCAATTTGTCCCACCTGCTGCACCTCAGGGGGACAATTTTGATAGCGGAAGGAAGGGAGTAGAGAATGACCTGGATGATGCATCTTCTCATCCTACTAACACAAGGGGAAAGAAGGGGAGTAGCATGATTAGCACAGCTGATGTAGCCAGAATTTTGGATAAAGCATGTCAAAAATTTATCATAAAATCCAGGACATTAAAGGTTGGATAGAAATAAGGGATAAACAACCTAAAAAGAAAGCCAGGAAGAAAAAGTAGAAAGTCACCCCCTCTGTCCTAGAGATCAAAGAGAAAATGCAAAAAAGGGGAGATGAGCAATTAGAAAAAGTGATAGCACTAAGGGTAGAACAGGAAGAAGATGAAAAGGAAAAAATAGAAAGCAGGTCAGGGAAGTCATTGGTAAGATGGGCATGCAAGACTTCAACCTTGGGTTCAATTTAAAGAATGAGTCGCCCTTGGCTCAACACATTCTAGATAAACCTCTACCCAAAGGATTTAAGTGCCCCACATTAGATATTTACTCTAGAAAGTTTGACCTGGCAAGTCACGTCTACAAATTCCAAACATTTATAAGTGTCCAAACTAATGAGGACTACATATGGTGCAAATTCTTCCCTACCACTTTACAGGAGAACGCTGCTGATTGGTATAAAATACTACCCCCTCACTCAATGTTCGGCTAAAAATTGGGCGACCTCCATAAAGGTGATGGCCAAAGTCCTCACTCGCTTAGGTTTTTTGAGAGGAGTAGACCAGCTATTTGGGATTTTCCTCCACCATGTTTCATAGGTCACTATGTAAAAATTATCTCTCCACCCTTTTAGATGGTTTTTGAGAGCCTCAAACATTTTCTTGATCTCCTGGAAGGTGACATACTTGGAGGTCCGTACTCTCTCTATCACGCTATATGCGTTTAGGAAGATTTTGGGGGTCAAGGAATAGCCTTTTGGTTGGCATAAGATGGAGGTAGCAGTGAAGAGTTTATAGGCGTTTGGATGAAGGCGAGACAAAGGACATTGAATGGTTTCTAAAATTTTTTGGAGCGAAGGGTCTAAGGGAAACCTAAGGCCACTTTCCATACACTCCTTATAAACTATTTGTTCATTTAGGCCTAAGGTTTGGTTTGCGAGACTACCCTCCTCGGGTAGTCTCACAGTATACCCATCTAAGAGACCGTCATACCTAATGGTAAAAAGGTCTAGGTCGGACTCTATCTATTTGGCTGGGTGAAGGTCCACAGTATCTTTGGGCTGTTTACGGGCTATATGTTTAATTTTAAAGCCCTGAGGAGGAAAAGGTTGAGGGGAGACTCCTACAGTACTATTGCTATAGCTAGAAGACTCAGCCTCACTGTCTGTGGTGTTGTAAAGTTTATCATCTAATGGTAAGAAAGGGCAAACTATTTTTAACGATTTTGGGGTTAAGGAGCTGGAGGCGTTTTAAGATGTTGAAGCATTGGCTTGAGGTTTTGGCCTTGGGTGACTGGTTTGGTTGACACCATTTGATGAGTCAGATGAAATTGAGGTGACAGAGAGTCTGGCTTAGGGGGTTGATGTAGAAGATGAAGAGGTTGATATGTAAAAGGAGGGGATCACCATGAACAACCTAAGTCCTACCCAGAAAAAATCCCAAACAATTATCAAAAAAAGAGAGCTAATAGTCGTTACAGAAAGCATCAACAACAGACACATTCCTATCATTTAAGTACACTTTCAGGAAAGCATTTTGTCAGACAAATAAAGGGCATTTGACCAAATGCATGGATATCAGAATACAAAGCAGTAAACAAATGATGGCAAATGCAAACAGTGTGTTTAGATTCAATCTTAATTAAAATCACCAAGTCTCAGACAATATTAAAAGTGCAGATGCCATTAACATACATTCATAGATTAAACAGGTTTGAATGAAAAAGGAAAAGACTTACTGTTATAGAGGAAGCGTTTCGACTGGCTCGGCAAATGGCTTATCGGTAGCAGTAGAAACGTCGCTGAAAAGAGGAAGTAATGGTGGCCGGAATCTGGGAATCTTTGATGATCGTCGGAGGTAGAAAAAGGTCTGAATATTTGGAAGAGAGAGAGAGAGAGAGAGAGAGAGGGGGGGAGATAAAAAAAGTGTTTGAAATGATTAAGGTAATTTAAAGAGGGAAACTGAGCAGTTTTTGAGGCGTGGACGGTTTCACCTCGAAAGCTGAACTGACGTGACTGCCTAATGGGACACGTGTTGACGAGAGCCATTTGACATTTATTACAACCTTCAGTATTCTCTGACACTCGCTTATCTATAGATAGTTTTCCAAGGGAAGTGTGTTTAATGGAGGCGATTCTCATCAAATCTCGATGCCAAAAGGTTCGCCTTTGTTCAAACGAAACGTTACCGCAAGGCGGTTCACCAAAGATTGAAATCACACTCAAACTAAGTCTTTGAGATAGCCCTGCTAGGGGGGACTTGTGATATGAATCACTAACTTCAGCCCAAAAGGCCCAGAGGGCCTGTTAGCTGCTAGGCTCACGTTAGCCCTTTACATGTCCTGATACCTTGAATCCTAAGTCAAGGGGGACTCTCTAATCACCAGGGGGTTCCTAATCCTAGGGGGACTCTGACTCATTACAGCAAAAGAGGATTCCTAAGCCTATTAGGACAAGGATTCCTAGGCTTAAGGGGATTGTTCCTACTACTATATAAACCCCTGCCATCTAGGGTATCAGGTATCGTTCTATCATTCGCATTCCTTTATAATTCTCAAGAGAATATCTCTAACTTAAGCATCGGAGTCAGACCCGGGGACCACCCCAAGTCTGCCCTTGTTTTGCAGGTTCCGGCGACTTAGTGCAGCTCAAGCGACACTTAGGCAAGGGAAACATCCTGAACGTTTCAAGTGTACTCATACATATAAATAATTTTACATTTTTTGATAGATGTTTGCCTCAATGGTATATTAGACCCTTTGAGGCCAGATTAATCTACTGTTACAATTAGTTTTATATAAATAAAATATTATAAATTTAATAACAAGGACCACAAGTACAATATACACGTGCATCGTATATATATAAATAAAACTAGTATTTAATAAGAATTTGCTATACTAGACAGTTTCGTAATTAGAGTTCATATATTTATATTTAAGGTGCTCATAAGTTCAAGCCGAATCATTAAAAATTTGAGCTTGACTTGTTTAGTTATTTTAATAGCTTGAGATTAAACTTGACTCGATTAATTTTTAGTAATTTTTAAGACTGATGACCCAGTCCAAGTACATAGGATATTTTAGTCCTATATTTAGGAGAAACCTATAGTAAATTGGCCCTTGTAAAAATATATTATTCTCAAATAAAAAAAAGGTATCTCTTCTACTACTTATCTCTCTCTTTTCCATTTAGTCATATTCTTTTTATTATTCTATTGTTTACTAGTCATTGGCTTAACCATCGGAGCGGTTTTAAAAATCCAAATTCCACCAATAATATGTGTTTGTTGCCATAAGATAAACTGAAATGACTACTTTTGATTGACTAACTAACCATCAGAATGGTTTTCGGACTCCAAGTCCTGTGAGTAATCTGTGTTTGTCGCAATAAGATAAACCGGGAGTACTACTCCTGTATAGCATATCAGAGAAGGTATTTAATGAAGTTGAGCTATAAACGATTGTGACTTAATGGATGTGGGATTTATTAAAAAGGGTTCTTATTGAATATCTTTTTTTCTATTTAGTAAAGACTAGATAGAGTTCTGGTAAATAACAAATGGTTATCCATCTTAGTTAGTATACAAGTGGAGCATTTTCCCCTACTCAAGTGAGATTACCGTCCACTCTTGATAAAAAAAAATTTCCTTCAAAACACCACATTTTAGGACTCCAAATTACATCACTAGTCTGTGTTTATCTATACAAGATTCTCCTCAAAATCAAGTGAGGAGTTTGTACGCTCACTTGAACTGTTATATGCTCCTAGTCCTAGTTTTGACTAAGCAAAGTGGTATCAAAGTCTGACTTGGGTGTATATATATATATATTTATTGTATGCTCTGTGGCTGTCACTAAAGTGGATCCTCCACATCAGAAAATAAATTAGATTATTATTCACCCTTGTAAGGTGTCAAGAGCCAGGTAGGGGTTTCAAAAGTTGTGGTATTTTGAAAAACAAAATATACCACGAGGAAGAGAAAATTACGTGGAGTTTTCTGCTGTAACCCGTTTTTGAAATGGACGTTGGAATACTAATTTAATGAATAGTAAAATAGTAACTTTTGCATGAATTGTTGCATGGTTACTATTGTGGTATTTTTTTTTTAAAACAAAATATACCACGAGGAAGAGAAAATTACGTGGAAATTTCTGTTGCAACCCATTTTGAAAATGGACGTCGGAATAGTAACTTGATGAATAGTAAAATAGTAACTTTTGCATTTGTTGCATGGTACTTTTAACGTGGAAATAAAGAAGAAAAATTTGCATCAGCCTTTTACTGTGCAGCACGTACTGTTCATCAGCCCATTACTGTGTAGCCCCGTACTATTTCATCAGCGTTATTGTGCAACCCGTCACTGTTCATCAGCCCGTTACTGTGCAGCCTTTACTATTCATCACTGTAGCAATCATTGCTATTCATCTGTTACTGTAACAGAGTACTATTCACATGGAATAGTGGGAGCTAATTTTTTGCTTAGAAATTTTGTGATAGAAGTAATGGCGGCAAAATTTGAGATTGAAAAATTCAACGGGAGAAATTTCTCACTGTGAAAATTAAAGATAAAAGCTATATTGACAAAGACAATTGTCTTGCGGCTATCAATGAAAGGCCGACAACATTCACAGATGATAACAAATGGAACGAGATGGATGGGAATGCTATTGCAAACCTTCATCTGGCACTTGTAGATGGGATCTTGTCCAGCACAGAAGAAAAGAAGATGGCAAAGGAGATTTGGGACCACCTTACCAAACTATACGAGGCCAAGTCATTACACAATAAAATTTTTCTTAAGAGGAAACTTTACACCTTGAGAATGTTAGAATCTACTTCAGTGACAGAGCACCTCAATGTCTTGAATACTCTATTTTCTCAGCTTACATCTTTAGACTATAAAATAGAGTTATAAGAACGTGCAGAACTTCTACTCCAAAGCCTACTTGATTCGTATGATCAACTCATTATCAATTTAACAAATGGTGTTCAATCTGATTCTCTGGTCTTTGATGATATAGCAGCCGCTATTCTTGAAGAAAAAAATTGATGAAGGAACAAGGAGGACAACCAGGCATGTTCACACCAAGTGGAAGCCTTGACGGCGATGAGAGGGAAATCAATAGAACATGGCCCAAGTGGGAGTCACAATCATGGTAGGTCAAAATCAAGAAGTAAGAAGAATTTTAAATGCTACCACTGTGGTAGGAAAGGTCACCTGATGAAGGATTGTTGAAGTCTGAAAAATTCCAATCCTCAAGGGAACGTGGCATGCACTTCAGATGATGAAAATGTATTATCTTGTGAAGCAGCAATTTCAACGGAGAGCAGGAAGAAATTTACTGATGTATGGCTTCTTGACTCAGGAGCAACTTATCATATGACCTCTCGAAGAGAATGGTTCCATCATTATGAACCTATCTTAGGAGGATCTGTGTATAGTTATGAAGATAATGCCTTAAAAATCGTAGGCATTGGAACCATCAAGTTGAAGATGCACGACGGTACAGTCCGCACTATTCAAGGAGTGCAACATGTGGAAGGTCTGAAGAAGAATTTGTTATCTCTGGGACAGCTAGATGATCTTGATTGTATTATCAAAGTTCAGAAAGGGATCTTGAAGATTAGCCGAGGAGCACTTGTAATTATGAAAGGAGAAAAGATTGTTGTAAATTTGTATATGCTTTTGGGAGAAACTATGCAAGAAGTAGAAGCATCTGTTGCTTCAAATAGTTCAAGTGAAAGATCTGTAATGGTGTGGCATCAAAACCTTGGACATATGTCAGAACAAGGCATTAAAGTTCTTGCTGAGAAAAATCTACTTCTGGGCCTTAACAAGGTGACACTATCTTTTTATGAGCACTACATAACAAGCAAGCAGCATCGACTACAGTTCAACACATCCAATTCTAGAAGCAAGACTGTTCTAGAATTAGTTGACTCTGATGTATGGCAAGCACTGGTTTCATCACTAGGAGGAGCGAATTACTTTGTGTCCTTCATCGATGATTACTCTAGGAGATGTTTGGTGTATCCTATCAAGAGCAAGGGAGATGTGCTTGCAATTTTCAAAACTTACAAAGCACGGGTTGAACTTAATTCAGGCAACAAGATCAAATGTTTAAGGTCAGATAATGGAGGTGAGTACACTGGGAATGAATTTGATAGCTTTTGCAAGCAAGAAGGCATCAAGAGGCAGTTCACTACAACATACACTCCTCAATAAAATGGAGTGGATAAGACATTCTGGGCAGAAGCAGTCAACACCGCCTGTTTTATGATTAACCGGTCTCCATCTACAGCAATTGATCAAAAGACATCGATGGAGATGTGGACTAGGACGCTAGTTGATTATTCAAACCTCTATATATTTGGAAGTCCTATGTACGTGATGTACAATGCCCAAGAAACTACAAAGTTGGATCTAAAATCTAGGAAGTGTTTGTTCTTGGGATATGCTGATGGTGTAAAAGGGTATCGCCTGTGGGATCCCACTGACCGCAAGGTTATAGTCAGCAGGGATGTTATCTTTTTAGAAGATAAATTGAAGGGAGAAGATGATAGCACTTCAAAAGAAAGCTCAGAGACTACAACTGTACAGATAGAAAGGAAGTCTGTAGAAGAAGATTCTTCTAAAGCAGCACCAGAGCACGAAGAGGAAGAGTCAACTGAGTTTGAAGAGGAAGAGCTAGCTGAGTCTGAAGAGTCAGAACTTGGAAAGGGAAAATGTGCAAAACTTATACCAACTTGGCATAAAGATTATGTTATGGGCAGTAATGTTGCATACTGTCTTCTAATTGAGGAAGGGGAGCCATCAACTCTCCAAGAAGCAATGAGCAGTTCAGATGCATCTCAGTGGATGGCAGCAATGCAAGAAGAAATGGAAGCTCTGCAAAAGAACAAAACTTGGGAGCTTGTGCCACTACCACAAGGAAGAAGGGCCATTGGCAATAAATGGGTCTTTAAGATAAAAAGAAATAGTGATGATCAAGTGGAGCGGTTTTATGCAAGATTAGTGGTGAAAGGATATGCTCAGAAAGAGGGGATTGACTTCAATGAAATATTTTCCCCTATGCTTCGACTGACAATTGTTCGAGTAGTCCTGGCAATGTGTGCTACATTTTACTTACATCTAGAACAGCTAGATGTGAAAACAACTTTTCTTTATGGAGATCTTGAGGAAGAGATTCATATGCTCCAGCCGGAAGGTTTTGAAGAAAAAGGGAAGTAGAACTTGGTTTGCTGGTTGAACAAATCTCTATACGGTCTAAAACAGGCACCGAGGTATTGGTATAAGAGATTTGATTCCTTCATCATGAGCCTTGGATATAACAAACTTAATGCAGACCCTTGTGCATATTTCAAGAGGTTTGGTAAAAGTGATTTCATTATCTTGCTGTTGTATGTAGATGACATGTTGGTAGCAGGCCCCAACAAAGATCACATTAAAGAATTGAAGGCGCAGTTAGCTAGGGAATTTGAAATGAAGGACATGGGACTGGCAAACAAGATTCTAGGGATGCAAATTCGCCGAGACAGAAATAATAGGAAGATTTGGCTTTCTTAAAAAAATTATTTAAAGAAGGTATTGCAATGCTTCAATATGCAAGATTGTAAGTCAATTTCTACCCCACTTTTTGTTAGTTTCAAGTTATCTTCCAGTATGAATCCTAGCAATGAAGAAGGAAGGATGGAAATGTCTCGAGTATCGTATGCATCAGCAGTGGGGAGTTTAATGTTCATGATGATTTGTACACGACTAGACATTGCACATGCAGTAGGAGTAGCAAGTCGGTACATGGCGAATCCTTGCAGAGAGCATTGGAATGCTGTAAAGAGGATCCTAAGATATATTAGGGGAATCTCAGATGTTGCAATGTGTTATGGAGGATCAGACTTTATTGTCAGAGGATATGTTGACTCAGATTATATAGGTGATCTTGATAGAAACAAACCTACTACAGGATATGTGTTCACACTTACTAGCGGAGATATGAGCTGGGTATCAAAACTGCAATCAGTTGTGGCAACATCAACAACAGAAGCAGAATATATAGTAGTTACACAAGCTAGTGAGGAAGCAGTATGGTTGAAAATGATAATGGAGGAACTCGGGCATGAACAAGAGAACATTCCTCTATTCTATGATAGTCAGAGTGCCTTGTATCTTGCAAGGAATCCAGCTTTTCATTCAAAGTCAAAGCACATACGAGTTCAGTATCACTTCGTTCGTGAGAAAGTGGAAGAGGGCACTGTGGATATGCAGAAAATCCATATTAAAGACAACCTAGCAGACTTTATGACAAAGGCGGTCAACACTGACAACTTTATTTGGTGTCGATCTTCTAGTGGCCTGATAGAAGCATAAGCAGCATGGAAAGACAAGGAAGTAAGAATGGTGTAAAGATCTGATTGATCCTCAATAAAATCTTCAAGTGGAAGATTGTTAGGTGCCGTGCACTATTCTTTAAAAAAGAAAAAGAAAGACAATTGATGCCAATTTTATTTTCGGTGGAATTAGCTGCAAACAGTTGTATTTACGTGTTTATACGCGTAATCCTCTGCCTATAAATAGGCAGAGGATGTTAAGAAGAAATCAGCCCGTTTCAAGTGAAAAAAAGAAAAAAAAACATAGAGAGAGTGAGAGAAAATTAGAGAGTTGAGTGATTATTTTCTCATATTATCAAGAGAGAATATTTGAGTGTTTTCTCCTTTATAAATAGAGAGGTTGTAACTTCTATTATTTTCTCATATTGAAATTCTTCTGTCATTGCCCGTGGTTTTTACCCTGATTTATTTGGGGGTTTTCCACGAAAAATCTGTGTGTTCTATTATTTTTATCTTTATTTTTCTCAAATGATTAGCTGTGGTCTTGCTCTATCTGGTTCGGTTTTCTCAATAAAAATTGCCCACAAAGTTAAGAGTACAAATGAGTTGTTGGCTAAGATTCAAAAGGAAGCTGTGGGTTTTGGACTTCATGTCTCGCCTAGGGATCCAATCATCATGCCTCAAATTGACTAGGATCGAGTGACTGACTCGGTGCTTGACAATCCAGTTGTAGGGAGGGAAGGTGATGTTTCTAGAATTGTTGACTTTCTAAAATTCTCGTGCAAGCAAGAAGTTCTCACCATTGTTCCCATTGTTGGTGTGGGTGGTCCCAGAAAGACAACCTTAGCTAAATTGGTGTGCGAAGAAGTGATGGCAAGCAAGATTTTTGATATTAAGATGTGGATTTATGTTTTTGAAAATTTTGATACTCAAAAGATTTTAGGAGAAATGTTGCAAACTTTGAATGAGAATGTGGGTGGGTTGAGCAATAGAGACAAATTTCTTGATCAACTTCGAAAGGAGTTGGAAGGAAAAAAGTTTCTTCTTGTTCTTGATGATGTGTGGGAGGATAAGCGTGAGAGGTGGGATGAACTATTGAGGTGTTTCTCAAAAGTTATCAGCAAGAATGGGAACGCTATTGTTGCCACAACTTGTGGTGCGAATGTGGCATTCAAATTTATGGAGTCCACATCAAATTTAGTGATGAATTCTTCTCAGTGAGTGCATAATTTGAATGCCTTATCTTATGTCCAATGTTGGTCCATTATCAAGCGAAGAGTGTTTGGCAATGAAGCAATATCCATCCCTTCAGATTTGGCAGACATTGGACAAGAGATTGCTGAAAAATGTCAAGGACTGCCTTTAGCTATGAAAGTTTTGGGTGGCACACTATTGAATATTAGAAGGGAAAAGGAAGCATGGCTATCTATCAAGAACAATAAGGTCTTGGATGCATCAGATGATAAGGATAACATCAAGGCTATATTAAAACTAAGCTTTGATCACTTGCCTCCGTATTTGAAACCATGTTTCGCATATTGTTTGATTTTTCCTAAATATTCATTGATTGAAAAGGAAAAGTTAATTCAACTTTGGATGGCACAAGGTTTTGTTGAGCCATGTAATGGACATGAGGGTGAGAAGTACTTTAATGTCTTACTAAGCAACTCCTTTTTTCAAGATGTAGAAAGGAATATATATGAGAAAATTCTTAAGGGTTGCAAGATGCATAATCTTGTGTATGATCTTGCAATATCCCTTTCAAAGTCTCATATCTTGACTTTAGAGAACTATTCCCCGAGAGATGATTTATCTTGCAATCGCCATATAAGTGTAGAAAGCATAGATGGAATGAAGTCACTAGAAAGAGTTGGGAGAAAGTTACGTACTCTGTTCTTGCTTAACAACATTGTCATTGACAAATCATGGCAGTTGAAAAATTTGAGAGCTCTAGATTGTTGAAGATAAAGAAAGAAATGAAAGAAGTGGACAATACACATATCCCATATCGATAAAATATGAGAAAATAGAAGGCCATATAAACAAATGGGTTGGCTAGCCAAATTGGCTTAAGTCATTTTGGTGGAAGTCAGCCCATAATCAAAGAAGGAGAAGGCCATGTTTTGGACTTGCACTGCAGCACTCCAGCCCATGATGAGACGGACTTGAACAAGGCCCATCATGGATCCAACAAATGGTATCAGAGACGTAGCCTTGCGGTAAGAAAAATGATCCTAGAGTTTGAGTCCAAATTTGAAGAAGCCCAAGAAACTTGAGGTCCAATTTGAAGGCCCACAAAAGAGAATGAGACCCAAGTAAAAAAATTGGAGACTAGCATGAAGGGAATGAGTACAAGCTTAGGCAAAATCAAAGACAGCTAGACCTGCAGCCTCTGAGACTCAAAGCCCACAAAAGGAGTATAAGCCCAGGCAGACACAAAGAATGTAGACCTGAGGCCTCTGAGACTCGAAGACCATGAAGAAGAGCACAAGCCCATGCAGACTTAGAAGAAAGTAGACCTGAGGCCTCTGAGCCTCAATTGGGAGAAGCGAGGCTCATCAAAGGTAAGTCACAACTGGATCAAGCCTAACTAGTTGGACTTGAAGGGGAGTGTTGAAGATAAAGAAGAAGTAGGAAAAACAAATCTCCCACATTGCTAAGGAAAAAGAAAAAGAAGGCCCATATAATTGAATGTGTAGCAAAGTCAAAGTGGCTTAGGCCATTTTGACAAGAAGCTGCACAATACTTGGAGGCCAATCCAGACGACGCTCCCTCCGCGCACTCACACGGACTAGGACCGAGCCTGCCTTCGCTCCAACATAGATGTTGAAGGTGCTGCAATTAAAGAGTTGCCATCTTTAATTGGGGAGTGGAAACTCTTGAGATATATTAATGTGTTAAAGACTCGAGTGAAAGCATTGCCTGAGTTCATCACCAAGCTTTACAATCTACAAACACTGAGATTCCTTTGGTACGAATCTCTTGAGGATACTCTATGAAAGAAAATGAAGGATTTGGTTAGCTTAAAGCATTTAGAATTTTCTAAAGATGAGCATATGCCAAGGGGATTAGGAAGGTTAACTAGTCTTGAAAGGTTGTCGTTATTTATTGTGGGCAGCGATAGAGGAGGTGGCATTGATGAATTAGAAGGGTTAAATGAATTAAGAGGAAATTTAAGCATAAAGCAGCTAGAGAAAGTCAGAGATAAGGAAGAAGCAAAAAAAGCAAATCTATGGGAGAAAAAGAAAATAACATCTGTAGAATTTGTATGGAGTGATCTTTATAAGGAATATTATAGCAATGATGAATAAGTGTTGGAAATGTTGCAGCCTCATCAGAAGATAGAGAGCATAAAGATTGATGGGTATTTAAGTGAAAATTTTCCAGAATGGGTAAATGAAGATGAAAGTTACAAGTGAAGGTGATTCTTCTGCTCAACTTAATAATTTGGTGGACTTAACTTTGTGGAAGTGTAGAAACTGTGAACAAATGCTGGCCCTAGGAAAGCTTCTGAGGCTTAAATATCTTAATGTAAGAGTGATGTTTCAAGTGGAATATGTAGGGAATGAAGTGTACGGCATTTATAGTGAGAGTGGTGGCATGATGAGCAATGGACGGTTGTTTCCAGCATTAAAAAGTTTTTCTTTGAGATATATGCAGAGTTTAGAAGAATAGGAGGAAGCAGAAGTAGGGAAAAGAGATGAAAAAGTTGTCATTTTTCCTTGCCTCGAAGTATTGGAGATTTAGAGGTGTGACAAATTGACAAAAATCCCAGTAAGTCTTCTTTCATCACTCGTGAAACTTGAAATCACCGGTTGTAATGAGTTGATTTATATTTTTTGATGAACTCCACTCATTCCCTTTTCTCAAGATTCTAAGGATAGGTCATTGTGAGAAATTAACTTGTATTCCTTCAAGGGCATTGCAATCCTTCACGTCTTTGGAGGAATTGTATATAGAAGATGTTAAATTCATTATTAATTTGGCCAAGTGGTTTGAGCGATTTGTGTAGCCAAGAATTGAGCAAAATGTGGAAGAATTATCACCACTTAGTTTGGTTGAAGACGTGGACAATTTATGTCCATTATAGCCAAGACTTGAACATCTATATAAAGGGCCAATTGTCTAGCAATTCTTGTAATAAGAAGCATTAGCTCTATACAATAAAAAGAGAGTGTGTTTGTGTGGTAGTGTGTTGGTGGTGAGTAATAAAAAAATTGAGTGAAAAATATTTGTGAGTTTTTTATTTGAATTGTAATATTAGTGAATTTAATATAAAATATTTTAAGTTCACTTATATTTATTTCTAAAATTATTATTGTATTTTTCACTCTATACTCCACAACTGGTATCACAGCCAAAAGTTTCTGAGTATGCTCTGTGGTTACAGCTTAGTCTGAACTTCCACATCAGAAAAGAATTTTGGTACTGGAACTAGTCTATCAAGGGTCCTGTTTTTTTTAAAAAAATTAACGTACAAAGTAGTTGTACGGGGGAGATTCTACTCGTGCACAGTTGGAACTATGAGTTCATCGGTTTGGAACCATAATTATTTGGTGAAACGCGGGGCTGCTGAAACTAAGTCGTGATAGCAGATTCAAGTAATGTTGGTGTTATTAGAAAATTAAAGAATTATAATTATAGCATGTGGAAGACCTGCATGGAACCATACTTGTAAGATCAAGACCTCTGGGAGGTTGTTGCTGGGACTGAGACTACATCACCACTTGAAGATGAAGCTGGTAATGTAAGAAAATGGAAAATTAAAGTTGGCAAAGCCATGTTTGCCATTAAAATCACTATCAAAGAAGAGATGATGGAGCATATCAGAGAAGCTACCACACCAAAGGAAGCTTGGGATCTTCTTGCTTTACGATTTGCAAAGAAGAATGATACAAGACTATAGTTGCTGGGGAATGAACTAATGTCTATCTCACAATGAGATATGACAATTAGTCAGTATTTCACAAAGGTGAAATCCATTTGTAGAGAAATTGCTGAGTTAGATGAGGCATCCAAAATTGTCAGTGATAGAATGAGACGGATCATCACATGAGGATTACGGCCAGAGTACAGAGGATTTATGGCTGCAGTTCAAGGTTAGCCCACACAACCATCTATTGAGGAGTTGGAGAATCTGCTGGTAGGATAAGAAACTCTAGTAAGACAAATGGCTGGAGTATCCTTATATTCTAAAGAAGTGGCACTCTACACCAACAAAAGGAGAAATCAATTTCATGGTCAGAATAGAGGAAAGAAACGAGGGAATAACCAATATGGGGGAGGACAACAGAAGCAGCACTAGAACAACAGTCAGTCTAGAAATTTTAGACGTCCTAATGGCGAGTGTTTCAATTATGGCAAAAAGGGACATTTCGCAAGAGATTGCTGGTCGAAGAAGAAGACAGTAGAAAGTAATGCAGCAACAGTGAGCAACCGTAACCAGGTAGAACCTAAATGGGATGCTGATGCATTATTTGTGAATTTTGAGACAATGAAGTTCGAGGAGTCTTCCAGTTCAGAATTTGTGGTAGTGCCTAGCCTGATGGCTACCACAGTAGAAGAAAAAAAGGAGCAAGCCTCTAGGGCTTCTAGTGCTTTGAGTTCTCATAGAATTGATTATGAGAGGGAATGGATCTTTATTTCTGGGTGTTCCGGTCATATGATAGGAGATATGGGTAAACTCTGTAATACTTTAGAGTATAAAGGCAGATGAGTTGTGGTGACAGCAAATGACTCGTGACTACCAATGACTCATATTGGTGATACGGTGATAGATTCCTGTTTGAATCAGAAGCAAGTGTAGCTCAAAAATGTTTATCGATTATCTGGGATGAAGAAAAATCTTTTATCAGTCTCATAATTGACTGATAGTGGGAAGTTTGTTGTGTTTGGTCCTAGAGATGTCAAGGTTTGTCAACAAGTCAAAATAGTTGACACACCAATAATGGAGGGACATAAGATATATTCAATGTATGTTATGCTGGCAGAGGAGGCATATGTGGATAAGACAATGAATAATGAAACAACTGATTTATGGCATGCACGGTTAGGACATGTTAACTATCACAAGATGAAGATAATGATGAGCAAGTCTTCATTGAAAGGACTTCCTAATCTTGATGTTCGTACTGATATAGTATGTGCTGGCTGTCAGTATGGAAAGGCACATCAGTTACCATTTGAGGATTCATCATTCAAAGCCAAGGAGCCACTAGAGTTGATCTACTCAGATGTTTTTGGAAAGGTGAAGCAGTCTTCACTCAACGGTATGCACTATATGGTGACTTTTATTGATGATTATTCAAGATATGTCTGGGTGTACTTTATGAAAGAAAAATCTGAGGCACTAGAAAAGTTTAAAGAATTCAAGTTAATGGTCGAAGGAGAAGTTGGAAAGAAGATTTGATGCCTTCGTACTGATAATGGGGGAGAATATACCTCTGATGAGTTCTCCGAATATCTAATTGAGAACAAGATCCGACGGTAACTGACTTGTCCAAATACACCACAGCAGAATGGTGTTGCAGAAAGAAAGAACAAGCATCTGGAAAAAGTATGTCGAAGTATGATGCATGCTAAGAATGTCCCTGGGAGATTTTGGGCTAAGTACATGAGAACAACAGCTCATATAATCAACAAACTTCCGTAACCAAAAATGGATTTCATGTCTCCTTTTGAAAAATTATGGAACATGAAACCAACAGTGAGCCACTTCAAGGTATTTGGCTGTGTGTGCCATGTATTTGTACCTGATCATCTCCGTAACAATGTATTTTTGTGGGATTCGATGAAAGCAGAAAAGGCTGGCGGTGTTGTGTTCCTACCACTGGAAAATGCCATGTCTCAAGAAATGTTGTGTTTGATGAAGCATCATTTTGGTGGGCATCGAAATATGTTGCACTTCCTCATTATAAAGAAATAAAGGAGCAGTTTAAAGATAAGTCTGAAGAAGTCCATCAAAGTCCAGTTCATCAAAGTCCAACAAGCATCTCTAAATCTTCATCACAAGGAAGGTCCTGGAAGATTGGTGTTTATCAGAAAGCAGAGATGGAGAATCATCCCATAAGGGAACTATTGGAAGACCAAGTTGTTAAGGAGACACCATCACCACAAAAATTGAGAAGATCAGACAGGGTGAAAAAGCAAAATCCCAAATATGCAAACGTTGCATTAGTAGAAGAAGAAACAGAACTAGTGTCTTTTGAGGAGGCTTTCCAGAAGACTAAATGGAGAAAAGCTATGGAAGAAGAGATGAAAGCTCTTGTTGAGAATCAGACATGGGATTTAGTCCCAAAGCCAAAAAATTTGAAGCCTATATCATGCAAATGGGTGTTCAAGATCAAGACCCGTCCAGATGGTTCAGTTCAGAGGTATAAAGATCGACTAGTAGCACGGGGATTTTCACAGCAGTATGGATTGGATTATGATGAGACATTCAGTCCAGTAGCAAAGATTGCAATAGTTCGTGTTTTACTGACATTAGCTGCAAGTAAGTCTTGGAACTTATGGCAAATGGGTGTCAAAAATGCTTTTCTAAATGGAGAGCTTGATCGAGATGTGTACATGGAGCAGCCGAAAGGATTCGAGAATGACTTCCATCATGAGCATGTTTGTAAATTGAAGAAAGCACTTTATGGGTTAAAGCAAGCTCCTAGAGCTTGGTATGGAAAAATTGCTGAGTTTCTCATTTATAATGGATATGCAGTTACACCAGCTGATTTTAGTCTGTTTGTAAAAGCTAGAGAAGGAAAGTTGGTGATTATTCTTGTTTATGTGGATGATCTTATTATCACTGGAGATGATGTGAAAGAGATCCACCAGACTAAGGATAATTTTCAATTCACTTTCAGACGAAGGAGCTTGGAGAGTTAAATCACTTTCTTCGATTGGAAGTAGAATGAACACCGAAAGGGTTGTTCTTGTGTCATGAGAAGTATGCTAGGAATCTTCTTTAGAAATATGGGATGTTTGACTGCAAACGTCTTCTTATACCAATAAAGGTGAACTCTAAATTGAGCATGTCAGAAGGCAAAGATTTGGAGGATTCTGCTATGTATCGACAAATCGTTGGTAGTCTGATATGCTTGACTCTCACGAGACCATATTTCTTTTGCAATTGGAGTAGTGAGTGTATTCATGCAAAGTCTGAAAATTCCTCACTTAGAAGCAGTTCGGAAAAATTCTGAGATATATCAAAGGTACACTTGATCTCGGTATATTCTACAGAAGTAGAGTACTATGCAAATTGGAAGGATACTGAGATGCTGATTATGCAGGAGATTGGGATACCCGAAGGTCAACTACTGGGTATGTGTTCAGTCTGGTTTCTGGAGGTGTCACTGTCAACAATAGAAGCTGAGTTCATGCAGCAACAATGGCAGCACAGGAGAGCACTTGGTTAGTGCAGTTGATGGAGAATTTACATCAGCCAGTAGATTATGCAATGCCAATATACTGTGATAATCAGTCAGCTATCAGTTTAGTTGATAACCCAGTGTTTCATGCCCGAACAAAGCATGTAGAGGTGCAGTATCATTTTATTCGAGAGAAGGCATTAACTGGAGATATCAAAGTGTTACAGATCAAGACAGAAGACCAGTTGGCTGATATTTTTACTAAAGGGCTTAGTAATGTGAAGGTAGAAAATTTTCGGAAGCTACTTGGTCTGATTTCAAGAAAGCATATTAAGGATAAAATTAATAATGAGGGGGAGTGTTAAATTCATTATTAATTTGGCCAAGTGGTTTGAACAATTTGTGTGGCCAAGAATTGAGCAAAATGTGGAAGAATTATCACCACTTAGTTTGGTTGAAGATGTGGACAATTTATATCCATTATAGCCAAGACCTGAACATCTATATAAAGGACCAATTGGCTAGCAATTCTTGCAACAAGAAGTATTAGCTCTATACAATAAAAAGAGAATGTGTTTGTGTGGTAGTGTGAGTGGTGGTGAGTAATAAAAAAATTGAGTGAAAAATATTTGTGGGTTTTTTTATTTGAATTGTAATATTAGTGAATTTAATATAAAATATTTTAAGTTCACTTGTATTTATTTTTAAAATTATTATTGTATTTTTCACTCTATACTCCACATAAGAGTGTAACAACCTGACATCTATTCAGGAAGATTTAGGAAAATTAAGTTATAGTCTTATTTCTTTGGAAATAACAATGTGTCAAAGATTGAGTGAATTTTGAACGGAAATAATAGGTAGCCTCACCCGATTGAAGAAATTAACTGTTGGTGGTGAATTCTCAGTGAAGTTGGATGATTTCTCATATCTGAACTCAATCCAAAACCTCAGTACTTGTCTTGAAGAATTAGAGATACTGGGGAATGATAGAGTGAAGTCACTCCCAGAGCAACTTAAAATCCTCATTTTCTTCAAGTCTTTGTGTGTATTGTCCTTCCATAAGATGGAAGAATTGCCAGAGTGGTTGGGAAACCTTTCTTCTCTTCAATCCCTTGAAATTAAGCATTGTTGGAATCTAAAAAAACTACCAACAGCAACAGCAATGAAACGCCTCTCCAAATTAACAAATCTACAGATTCATGTTTGTCCCCATCTTAAGGATAGTTGCGGCAAGAGGAGTGGATCAGAGTGGGACAAGATTTCTCATATTCGCAATCTCAAATTCAGCTGAATAATAGGTAAAATTAAAGATGGGCTCCCAAAACTTTGTAACTGATTATGTATATATGGGCTAAACTTTTACGAAGTTACAAAATGGTTACCAAACTTTAATTTATTTCTTTTCAGTCACTGAATTTTAATTTTTATGAAATGAGAGGTTACCGGCCAGAATTAATACATTTTTTTTGTGATTTAATAATCAGAAAATAAACATTTTTAAAATTTTTTCATATTATTTTACATAAATGTATTTGAAATTCACTTACTCGTATAATTTTTATATTATATACCATTATTATGTTAAATACAATAAAAAAATAATTAAAAATATTTATTTTCTTGTTGCCACATCATCAAAAAAAATGTGTTAATTTCGGCTAGTAACCTCCCATTTCCTAAAAATTAAAGTTCAGTGATAAAAAATAAATAAATTAAAGTTCAGTAATCATTTTGTAACTTTATAAAAGTTTAGTTACCTATACTTTAATTAATCCATGTATATACATTTAATTTATTCAGACAGACTTGTATACACTGGCACGTAGCATGTAAATTTCAGTCTGTCAGTGGATTTGCATACACCGTATAATGTAGAATTTACTCATATCCTCTAATTAATGACATTCACAGCATTCTTCAATCATCAGACAATCATCCATTTCTTCATCTGCAACGGCTTTGCTTGATGTTTGACCACTTGAATGCATGCTCCTGCAGAACATTGAAGGTACATAATTGGTGCAGGTAATTTAACTTCCTATTCTTAATATCATCTGTCACCAAAATCCTTTCTGTAGGCAATATTTAATGATGTCAACAAGGGTTGATTTTTAGTAGTATTTTTTAATAGGTAATTTTTTGTTTGATTGAAGGGAATTAGTATCAGTAAGGATTCTTCAGGCTTCTTGTATGTGAAGTGTTTGGTATTATGAGATAATCTTCAACCGATATTGGCTAAATAACATCAGTTTGTATCAATTATGGCGCAGGATAATCAAAATGAAGAATTCACGTTCTGTTGGTAGTTGTGCTTTTACCAAGCAAAACAGTAAAATGGTAAAGGCTACGCTTCTATAAGCAGAACATTGATCAACAAACTTGATGCAGGGGAAATCCAAGTTGAGAGTGAGAAGTCCATCAAACTGGGTTGACTCCTCCTGTTAACTCTTCTTGTACGTTGGTAAGTAAAAATGTGTTTGCATGGATTTCGTTCAAAATTAAAAAATTTTAAAAAACATTTCAGATTCATGTTACTGTTTATAAGGATCGACACCATTTAAGCAGCCATATAACTCACAGACAAACAGCAACTTATATAACTTGTTTTAATTGCAGCGTTACAATTACAATATGCTGACTTTAGCTTCTCTGCCTTCTGTTGCTTTGATAATTTCCTACACGAGTTTTCAGAAGCAGCTTTGAATTTACGGACAATAAAATATTGCAGGACAGTCCCTTAGAAATGAGGTAATTCATACAATTACAGACTTTCTGCATTGCAATGTTATGTCATGATCCCTGTCAAAAACTTTTGTTTATAATTTAAATGAGTTGATCACTAAGGATAATCAAATCTAACGAAAGCAAAAATATAAGGTAAAATTAACGACATTGTACGTCGAAGGGGATTCGAATTACTGCTGAAATGGTGGATGGGCTTGTTGAATTTAGAATGTTAAGAATTTGCAAAATAACCATGGATTCATATTAGCTTATTAATATCAGTCTCTGGCACTTATCGTGCAGGAGTCAAAAAGAACAAAATTACATAAAATTGGAGTGATGTTTATTGTTGACTTATAGTTGTGCTTTAGACAAGCAGAGCAAAATCACAGCGTCAAGTCCTCTCCTCCACACTATGTGAAACATTATATAGTAACAAATAATCAATTTACTTAATTTTTCTCAAATTAAAAAAAAAAATTCGGCAAACCATATTCTTTAAGATGAATGTTTTTTTGACATTGACTGCTTTATATTCTTAATCCAGGATTTTCCTAGCTCAAGATGTTGCAGGGGAAATTGCAGAGACAGGGCATGAAGTCCATGAGACTGGCCAAGGTTACCAGCTCACAGGACAGTCGAAATGGACAAATCGCATACAAGTTTTGTTTGTTGCTGACTTGTGATTCTTCAGCAAAGCAGAATGACTCAAATCGCAACATGTCGGTGCCATCAAAATTTTGCCAAGTGCAAAGGACAAAAATACTTGGAACTTATGTTTTTTTGCTCTATGACGGATTCTGTTTGCTGGATTTTGAATTGAAGAGGCAATGCCAAAGACTGTCCGTGTTAAGCCTGTTTGATTTTTTTTAATGTGCTGCTGTTCTGATTCTTTCGGCATTCTCAACCAAAAACTCTGCAATCTGTATGAGAGTCTTTGAATACGCCTATCCAAACCAAAGTACTACCACAGACTAGGCTTTGAATGGCCGTAACAATTCTTTCAGCCTTGTTATGAGAGTTTCTGTAATAAAGTTCTTTCATTTTAATTGGTTTATTTTGGCATGTCTTGCCTTAAATTTTTGGTCTTGTAAATACAATGATGTCAAGTACTCCTTCCGTGACAATAACTGTGGTTTTAGAGACTTCATTTGAGGAGATTACCATGTCGCATTTTTATGTATTCTACATTCAAATCTCTTGATAAGAATCATTGATTGCCATATCACGTTTGAATGGTTCAGTTTATTTCAGCTTTATTTTTTTTATTTATTTTGATAAATATTTTTTATATTTACATATATCTATTGAGAAATCTAGTTATTAAGTGCCTGTTTGGATTAGCTCTCAATTCCCAATGGTGAACTTTTGAAGCAATCAAAAGCTATATTTGGGGTTTGGTAAACCTTGTTAAGTTTTAGGGTTGAAAATTTCCACCGCTAGCTTTGAAAATTTATAACTAAAGTTTAGCTTTCACGTGAAAACTAGAAATTTCAGTTTTCAAAAATTAAAAGGTAGATTTCAAGTAACATTTACCTGTTATACCCTTCATTTTTATTATATTTAGAATAACATTAAGAGGAAACAACACCATATACTCTTTTTTAAAACTTATTTACATATGTAGAGGCGCTTTTTTAAGTTTTTGATTTTAGAGTTTGGGTTTTTTATAACTAGATATGGGCTTTTTAGAATTAGAGTTTGCCTTTCAGGAGTAGAGTTATTGGTTAAATATTTACATGAATACTCTAAAAAAGAAAAATATTGTCAGTAATAGAGTTTGCCTTTTTTTTTTCGATTTAAGTTTCAATTTTATCGTCAAAATTTTTTTTATCCTTTGAAATTGTTGTTGATGAAGAAATTTTCTTAGAATATTTCTTTATTTGAAACTTTTGTGATTGCTGTTTTGCTGCTAACTTCATTTTTTTATTTTAAATGTTTATATATCTTTTATGTTTTATTAGTTTATTTTCAGTATACTTCTCTTCAACTTCTATATATTTTATATGTAATTTTTTAGGTTTGGTGCATTTGTGTTACTATATACATCTCTCTTTTTTTCTGATCTGAATAAGGTTTATTTGTTTGTTTTGGTTGTGGATCTACCAACGAGGAGGACGGGAATGAAATTATTGATCTGAAAGCGAATTTATCATCTTCTCTTTGTACCCATTCAATACTTCGACCTTGATTTTGCTTTTTCTTTCTTTTTGTAACTTCGATTTGCAGAATCTAGTAGGCTATGAGGGAAAAATAAGAAGAAGAAGAAGAAAAAGAAGGAGAAGGAGAAGGAGAAGGAGAAGGAAGAGGAACAGAAGATGAATAAGACATGAGATATTTGCATTTTTTTTCTTTCTTTTTACGCTTCAATCTGCAGAATCTAGAAAGATAGAAGGGAAGAAGAAGAGTCTCTGTTAAGATATTTCCAGAAATATGATTTTTCTTTTTTTATTGGTGTTTTACGTTTTAAATTGGAATTTTTTTTATTAAAGAATTTTTGATATTTGTTAAATTTAAACTGACGAAGAATTTTTTGTGTGAGAAACTTTATTTTATTTTAGTTTTAAATATTATAATTAAATGTATATTTTTGTATTTTTAACTGTTTTTTATATATTTTACCAGCTATTAGTATATTTTCAATACACTTATGGTAAACTTCTTGTATACTTTATATGTAATGTTTTAGTTTTATACTTTGCATAAAATTCTATATAAAAGGGAATCAGAGGAAATAGTCATATTTATACTTTTTATTTAAACAAATACAAATAATAGAAGAAGTAGTAGTAATAGTAGTAGTAGTCGTCACGAGGTATTGACCTTTTTTTTTTTTTTTGCGACTTCGATCTACAGAATCTAGAAGGCTAGAAGGGAAGAAGCAGAATAAAGAGGAGGAAAAGAAGGAGACACAAGCTATTCGCTTTTTCCTTTTCTATCTTTCTTTCTTGCAGCTTTGATTTACAGAATCTAGAAGGCAAATAAGGAAGAAGAAGAAGAAAAAGAAGGATGATGATGATGAGGAGGACGAGGAGGAGACATGTTGATGTTTTGTGATATGAGATCTCATTTATGTATTGTTTTATTACAATTTGTATTTTTTGTTATGTTATTTATTTTCTCTCTATTTTTAGTGTAATAATATTTTCAACAATATGTTTTCTCTTTTTTTTTTGGTGTTTTACATTTTAAATTTGAATTTTTTTATCATAGAATTTTTATATTTGTGAAATTTAAACTGATAAAGAATTTTTCATAGAATTTTTTGTATGAGAAACTTTATTTTATTTTAATTTTAAATATTATGAAAATATATATTTGTGTATTTTAACCATTTTTTTATATTTTACCAGTTATTTGTATACTTCTGATGTACTTGTGATATACTTACAGTATACTTTATATGTAATGTTTTAGATTTATGTTTTGCATAAAATTCTATACAAAGAGTAACAATCATATTTGTACTGTTTATTTAAAGAAATACAAATAATAGAAGAAGAAGAAGTGGTAGTAGTCAAATGCTATTGGCTTTTTTTTTTTTTTTTTTGCGGCTTCGATGTGCATAATTTGCAAGGTTAGGAGGGAAGAAGGAGGATGGAGAAGAGGAGCAGGAGAAAGAGACACGAGCTATTCACCATTTCTTTTTCTTTATTTTTTACGACTTTGATCTGAAGAATCTAGAAGGCTGGGAGGGAAGAAAAAGTAGAAGAAGAAGAGTTGTTAAAATATTTTCAGAAATATGTTTTCTCTTTTTTTCTGTTGTTCTACGTTTTAAATTTCAAAGAGTTAAAAGTTTCTTTATTTTTGTGGTTCCGATTCTACCTTATGTTATTTGTATCTTAAAAAATACTTCATTTTGTGTATATGTTCGTTGGGTATGTCGCTCTATTTGTTATCATTCTAGACTTGCTTTTGAAAGTGTTCGATAAAATGTCTATGAGACCGTAGGCATTTGATAATATATCAATATTTTATTTATAAAAGAAGTATACCACAAGTATAGGGGAAGTATATTGATAGTATAACAACATTCAATAATATTTTACTTAATTTGTTGATTTTACTATTAGGGATCACAGAAAGATTTAACTTTAGATCAAGAGATTATTCAATAAAAAGTGGATGAAAAAGTTGTTTATTTTAAATGTTTATATATCTTTTACGTTTTATTAGTTTACTTTCTGTTTACTTCTAGTCAACTTCCTATATATTTTAAATGTAATTTTTTAAATTTGTGCTTTGCATCAAATTCTATACAAAAGGAAACTAGATGAAACAGTCTTATTTTATACTATTTATCTGAACAAATACAAATAATAGAAGAAGAAGAAGAAGAAGAAGAAGAAGAAGAAGAAGAAGAAGTGGTGGTGGTGGTGGTTGTAGTAGTAGTCGTCGTCACGAGCTATTGATTTTTTTTTTTACGACTTCTATCTATAAAATTTGGAAAAAAAGAAGAAGCATGAAGAGGAGGACAAGAAGAAGGCACAAGCTATTCACTTTTTCTTTCTTTCTTGCGGCTTCGATCTACGAAATCTAGAAGACTAATAATAATAATAATAATAATCATCATCATCATCATCATCATCAGGAGGAGAAGGATGGGGATGAGGAGAAGGAGAATGAGACATGTTGGTGTTTTGTGCTATGAGATCTCATTTTTGTGTTATTTTACTGCAACTTGTATTTTTTTATTGTGTTATTTAGTTTTCTCTTTATTTTTTTGTAGAGACCATTTTACTCTTTTTTTTTCTTTTGTTAATTGCTCGACAATGGAATTAAATGAAGATATGCTAGTTTGCGTGTAGGACACATGGCACATTGATGTATATTTTAGAGGACACATGTAAGCATACATGAAAAGAAATTAACACCTAGTAATCTACTAAAAGAAAAATATACTTTTAATATTATATATCTATTCTTAATATTTACAATTATATGATTTTTTTTATCTGCATATAAACAATAATATTTTTCTAAAAATTATGACATTTCATAAAACTGGTAAACTATAAGTTTACTAAAAGTATACCAGAATTATATTATTTATAAGACAAATTATGCAAGTAGAAAAAAATGCCTCAAAAAACTTTAAATTTAAAATCTACTTTTATTATAAATATATGTTTTTTTCTCTCTATTTAAATGTGTAGTTTAGTAAGACACGTGAAGATAAGCTAGTTTGCCTATAGGACATATGACACATTCATGTATATTTTAGAGAACACATATAATAATACATAGAAAGAAATTAACACCTAGTAATCTACTAAAGGAAAAATATAATTTTAATATTATATATCTATTCTTAATATTTTCAATTATATGATTTCTTATCTGCATATAAACATTAATATTTTTCTAAATATTATGACATTTCATAAATCTGGTAAGCTGAAAGTTTACAGAAAGTATACCAGAAGTATATTATTTATAAAACAAATTATTTAAGTAGAAAAAATTGTCTCAAGAAAATTTAAACTTACAATCTACTTTTATTATAAATATCTACTCTGATTATTTACAATTAGATGATTTTTTTATTTGCATATAAATAATAATATTTTCTAAGTGTTATTGAATTTTATAAATCAAGTAAATCCGAAGTATGTGTAAGTATATTAGAAGTAACTATTTATAGGACAAATTATGCAAGTAAAAAAGATCAATTAAACAAAATTTAAAGTTAAAGTATATTTTTAATATTAATAAGACACATGTCATTTTACATGTGTGGGACATATGCCATCTTTCATGTGTAGTTTATTATGACACGTGAAGACATGCTAGTTGGCATGTAGGACACATGGTCTATTCATGTATATTTTAGAGGACACATGTAAGAATACATAGAAAGAAATTACCACCTAGTAATTGTCACGACCCAAACCCAGGTTACCTGAACGGCTCTAGGGAACGGGAAAGCTATATGCTACCGGAACCCGTGGCTAGCCTAACACATGTTAAATATCGTAAACCAACATAATATACCGAAATTATATATTCTGGTTCCACACAAATAAACATAATCGTGCCAATGATAATCATATATAGTCCATAGTAATCATCTAATATCATAACATAACCAGCATAGTAGCTGGAGCCTCACAGGGCAATAAACATTTAGAACATATACACAAATCATCCATAAATAACATCTTCACAACCATATCAAATACATATCCAATAATAATCATAAATATAACATCCTAATACAATAGGCTACTACTGCAGCATCTAGAATATCAATACATCAGAATAAATAGAAAAGAAACCTTCACAAAATTATGGGAGAAGAAGAAGTCCGACGTAGACATCTGACTAGTGAGGTCTGAGATGAATCCTGAAAAATAAATTGAGGGGAGTCAGACCTCACTGAGTGAGTTAATCTTACATTTATGAAGTGCAACCTATTCACAAGCAGTCATGCAATATATAATATAATAATTATATATACAGGCGGTCACACTCATGAATGCAACATATAAATCAAACAAGGAGGAGGATCGAGGCAGAACACCTAGTGGACCTCTAATTTTCCCATATAGCCTTTAGGTTCTCTTAATCCACACGTTTCACTTAATCCAATATTATTCGTCTAGCGCTCGAAGAAACTCACGAGCAAGCCCCAAATATAATAAACAATTTACAGTCGCCCGGAGTAACTCACAAGCACACCACCGTACATCATTATAACAATAATTAGGATCGACGCTCAGAGCATCTCACGAGCAAGCCCCGTCCTTATAACCCGAGTTAGTAAACATACTTGACTCCTGTGTGCACACAGGTTGGTGACACCCACCAGGTAGATCGTCCCACAACTATCCTCCGTCCACAACATCAATCACAAATATATATGCATATAATACATTTCATAGCATACAAATAATAATTATAACATAATAAATATGCATGATTACTACATGGCATGTTAATATGTATGAAGTTTTGAATTTAATTCATATATAATTATATAATAAATAATAAATAAATAAAATATATAACATAAATATTCCTAACATGCATTCTATAAGCAAATCATAAATGAAAGATTAACTCACAGGTCGAACGAGCGCCTCCCTGCGCCCCGGAGCTACCTGCTCTTTCTAGGGCTCTACCACTCTCTACAAAATATAAAAAAATATATAATTTAGATTAATAACTTAACCTAACTCCTATTGAACTCTAGATTTCTATTTAACGATCGTAACTTATATTATCAACCTATAACTATAACGCATTATATCATTTAATTCGTTAAACCCGATATCACGTTTTACGAGAAAATTCTA
>CANYLF010088706.1:0-14695 GCA_948193215.1 Bocquillonia castaneifolia
CATCCCATGTTCCTTCTTATGATGGCAGTTGTTACTATCTTTTATTTTATGATCATTATTCAAAACATTGTTGGCTTTATTTTCTAAAATATAAATCTGAAGTGTTGAGTACCTTTATTAAATTTAGACATCTTGTTGAAAAGTATTTTGGTTATTCTATTAAACAATTTTAGGTTGACTAAGGAGGTGAGTTTCAAGCTTTACAAATTTATCTTTTGACTCATGGAATAACACAACGAAGTTCTTGCCCAAAGACGCCGAAACAAAATGGTTGTGCCGAGTGCAAGCATTGGCATGTTGTTAAAACTGCATTATCAATGCTACAACATTTGAATGTTCCATTGAAAACATTGGACCTTTGCATTTTCGGCAGCGATTTATACTATAAATTGTCTACCAACTGAACTTTTAAAATTTTCAAATCCATTTCAAGTTTTGTTTGATCAAAAGCCTGATTATCATTTTTTTACATACCTTTGGTTGTGTTTGCTATTTATGGATAGAACCTTACTCTAAACATAAGCTTGAACCACGTTCAACAATAAATTGCATAAAGGGTACATTTGTCTTAATTTATCTACTAATAAATTTATTATCTCACGTCACGTTGTTTTCTATGAACAGGAATTTCCATTCTCTAATATTTCTCCAAGTCCGGATGCCAACAAATCTTCGACCGAGAGTCCAAGTCCTATTGCCTCCAAACCAGCAACAATTTTCCTTCCCTTTCACGTCCAAATACCTATTGTACCTCAACCTCACCCTAGTAATATTTCCTTATCCAACCCAACTACTCCAATACAGCCCTCTACTACTCCCCCACAGAATATAACACCACCACAATCTCCAAATTCAGTTCAATCTTTTTCTCTACCAATCAACAGCTCTCTTGGATTTGTCTCTTATTGTTGATCTCATAAAATTTAATAACACCAAATTACCTTCTACTACTCAACACCCCATGATTACCTGTACCAAAATCAACTCCCTTAAACCTCATGCATTCCAAACCGAATTCTCTTCTTCTCTTGAGCCAAATTCTTTTAAGGAAGCAATTAAATCCTCTCATTGGAAGGCAGCCATGCAAGAAGAATTTCAGGCCATGATTAAAAATAATACATGGCGTTTAGTACCTCCATCTCCAAGTCAAAATTTGGTGGGTTGTAAATGGGTTTATCGTGTGAAGCAAAAATCGGATGGCTCAATTGATCACTTCAAAGCTCGACTGGTGGCTAAGGGTTTCTATTAATGTCCAGGACTTGACTATAATGAAACTTTCAGTCCAGTTATTAAGCTAACTACTATTCATCTTCTGCTATCCTTGGCAATCTCACGCAACTAGAACATTCAACAATTAGATGTTTCAAATGCGTTTCTTCATGGTCATCTTAATGAAGATGTATTTATGGCTCAACCTCAAGGTTTTCAACATCTAGATTACCCTAATTATGTTTGCAAGCTTCAAAAAAATGATTTATGGCTTGAAGCAAGCACCCCCCCCCCCCCCTGGTTCAAATGTCATTCTACTGCTCTTCATAATTTTGGTTTTCAAGGTAGTAAAACCAATAGCTCTCTTTTCATCTACTCTCACAATTCTACTTCGCTATATTGCTTAGTTTACGCTGATGATATTTTGCTCATTGGTAATAATCACTAAATGCTTCAACATGTAATTGATAAGCTACGGTCTCAACTTTCAATCAAAGAGCTTGGGATGTTGGATTATTTTCTTGGTATACAGACTGCTTGGACACCTTCGGGTGTTCACCTCTCACAAAGGAGATATATACTTAATCTTCTTGATAAAACTCACATGTCTTTGGGCAACTCCATTGCTACACCGCTTTGCTCTAAGGAGAAATTAATTCCTGATGGAGAATCCTTCCATGATTTGAAGCTCTTTAGGCAGGTTGTAGGGGGGCTGCAATACCTCAATTTAACTAGATCGGACATCATTCATGCGGTTAACAAAGTTTCACAATTTATGCATTCACCCACTACCTTAAATTAGGCAGCAGTAAAGTGAATTCTTAGGTATTTGAAAGGTGCTTACAATCATGGATTGTTGCTTTGTAAATCTTCTTCTAATCATCTTTTTGCTTATAGTGATGCCGATTGGGCCGACAATGTTAGTGATCGAAGATCAACCACTGGCTTTGCTATTTACTTGGGATGTAATTTGGTTGTTTAGGGTTCTCGAAAGCAATGGACGGTCAAATCATCCACCGAAGATGAGTACAGAGCTTTGGCACAAGCTATCCAAGAACTTGGTTGGCTCCAATCTCTTCTTCGTGAGTTAAATATTTCTATTTCTCCTGCTACTCTTCTTTCTGACAATTTAAGTGCTACATACTTAACTACAACTCCTATATTTCACTCCCGCTCCAAGCATTTGGAGGTTGACTTTCATTTTATCTGTGAACGTGTTGCGGTAAAGGAGATTGTTGTTAAGAACATTAATTCAGATGCTCAAATTGCTGATGGACTGACCAAGTCCCTACCTTGACCTCGCTTCAAATGGTTTTCTTCCAAGTTGTTCATGCTGCCTCCGCCCGTACAACTTGAGAGAGGATGATGTGGATTAATATTTCCTTGATTTGTATTGATAGCTAACTTGTAGGTTCACATACGTGTATTATATTGCTTATACTAATCCTAGTTTGTATAGGATATATCAGCTCATAATTGTGTATCTAAACTCATGATGATAATAAGATCAGATAATAATTGCTTGCCAAACCATTCACGCTCATATTACATAGTACACTATTGATCCTGTTGAAAATCCATGACCATAGTGACCAAGAATATTTGCAATGCAAGAGGAGATGCTCAACAGATTCTTATGCTTCAACACATTATCTCATACACGAAAAGAAAAGGGAAAAAAAAAATTCCAATTAGCAGAGACCATGATAAGTTGGGAAAAGTTTGATAATATTATCCTTTTCTAAAACTATGAGTCTTTGACGATACTAATCTTTTTTTATCATTTCATGGAATATTGGGTTGATGATTTAATTAGTAAAAAGGAATCCTTGAAATCATTGGCCACTGAATGGGTCTTCTACTCTTTATTGTAAATTCTGTTATAAACTAATAATTTGGAAGACTCACGAAGCTTTGTAATAGCCATCTTGCCTCTTGCACGTGCCAACCGATCGAGCTATTTTTGTAAAAATATTTCCAATTCTTTCTTTGGCTTGGTCAATATAGATGCATATACAGACGGCAATTCATTTTTGTAACTTGAGATTTTGTATTATAAAATGGGATTTTCTTACCTTAGACCGGGTACTCTTCAACAACTGATTTTCTGAATTTGGAATTTTCATTATTATAATTTACAATTGATATTCTACATTTAATTGCAGTAATTAAATCTATACTTCTGCACATGCATATATAAATCCATTAATTTGAGGGAAAACTAATTATATAAAAAAAATAGTGAAACCTTAAAATGTATTATAAATTAAAATTTATTCAAATTTGTTCCGTAAATTTTATAGATCGACTACTCAAAATAAAAACTTCATCTCTGTTGAAGGAAAATGATTATAAAACATTCTAAATGATTGAAATTTCTATCAATGTACGCAGTTTTAAATCAAGATGTAATAAAAATTTATAATAAAACTTATCTTTTTAGAGTAGATATATTTGAAATAATTTATAAAGGTGAATTAAACTCGAATAAATTAATTTTAATTCAAAAAATATTTAAAAATTTCAATACTCTTTGGAATATATTTTAGTTTTACATTTCATCTTTATCTTCTTAAACATTGTCTATTGACTTGTGGAAATATGTATTCCAATAAGACTTGATTTTAGACCTTTAAAATGTTTGACTAGGTGCTCATTACATTATGTTAGGGCCATTGTGGAATAATATAATACTTTCACTTAGATGGTCATTTCGTAGAAGAAAAAAACACATCAAACAACTTTATAAGTTGTTAGGCACCTCCAAACATTAAACGTTCACAACCATTAACAAGACCAATATTAACTCAACAAGAATGAACAAATTCTTGAATTTGTAAATATTGCTACCACAATTTGACCTACTCACTCACTAATCACTATCATACCAACTAAAAAGAAAGGGAAAAAAATAAAAGGGATTTAATGCAGAAGACTCAATTAAAGACAGTGCTTATAGTAACATTAAATCCCCAAGTCCATGTACAAGTAAATGGGTCATTCGATTTAGCTAGCTATAGCTCACCTGGATTTTGACCTTGGAGATTTGAAACGAATGTTTGTTTGGTATAACAAATTAAGTTGAAAATTTTTGGTCATCATATATAATTCTTGAATCAAAGACTTTGGAAATACTGTGGAGTTAATGAAGACCATAAAATAGTAGTTATCTTTTTTTTTTTTATTGGGATAAAATGATAGTTATCTTAATAGTATTATTAATTTGAGGATTTATATATTTAGGGTTATAGAGATCAAAATGAGAGTTAATTGAATCTTGACTAAGTAGTGCATGAAACATAACTATAATTTTTAGATTATATGATATGATCATGTGGGTGAGTTATGGGTTTTGGTGCAAAAAAGTTAGGTTGGCAGAGAGAGGACAACGGGCCGACTTGTTAGCCTCAAAATACGGGTCAAACAAGAATTGGATGGTTCTATATATTTTTTCTTAAATTTTAAGCAAAATCTATCATTTAATTTTAATCTCCTTTCAAAATATGTATGTATACCCTTAATTTCAATTCCTTTCACCTCCCTCTCTTTCACCACCCACTTTGATTTAACACTCCTCTAAAACTCATTATCACACACAAGCAATTACTAATAAGTCTTGATTCATCTTATTCCATGAAAACATCCCATTTTTTTATTTTAATTTGAACACTTTTTTTTTTGCATTGCCTATTCCATAAAATTAAACTGATCTCCTCAGAATTTGATCATTTTAAAAATCCAAACTTTCTTTAAATGTAAAGGGTAAAAAAATAATACAATGTATATATATATCCAAATGATACAAGACATTTGATAATTAAATATTAAAATGCTATAGTTGTCCCGTAATTATATTCTAATGATAGAGACACTTATAATTAACATGAGAGTTTCAGATTAAAATCCCCTTCTCTTAATTTTTTTTAAAAAAAATCAAAATTCTTGTAAAATAATTATTTGGTGAATAATTAAAATGCTTCAATTAAGCTATGTTGGTTATTTTTAATGGATTAAATATGGACAGAGCTAATGAAGATTATGTAAGCCATGAACAACACATTTTAATCTAGATTAGTAGATGAGATTAACAAGGGTAGTTGAAATCAAAACAAAATTTGCATGATTCTTTAATTATAATGCTTTCCATTTGTGAAATTGTAGGTGGGATGTCTTCAATATCAGCACATGTATCAATCTAGCTATCCTTCATATAATAACCAAGTTGCTATCTATAGAAGATAATCAATTTATCTTGAAGGTGTACAATCTTTTTCTATGAACGTCAATTAAATATAGGCAGCACAGCACAGCAGTATATTTTTTTTCCTCCTCAATAGGTCCTTAGCTTGACAATGTCTTGCTCAAAACAAAGCAACATTAAAAGCCTATAGTAATTATGAAATAATGACTGTTTAAATCAATCAAAATATATATTACTAATTAAACAAGTTGAGGGTATTAATCAACAACAAATTTTCTGAAAAATTGGCTATTTCATTTTCTATTATCTAATAGTAAGTTTAATGTTTCTGAAGGCTGCAAATTGTTCCTGCTTGCTAGCTAGTTAGCATTATTAGGTCATTAAGCAATCTTCAATGAGCTCTATGCGGTATTTACACGTTGATGCTGATATATATATAAATATATTATTAATCAATTCAAAATATTTTATTTTATTTTTTTCTTTTTGGGAACTAGATCCCAGATATGGTCTTTTTAATGAAGGTGGGTTCTTGATATTGACAAGAAACTAACATGCCTAGTGTTAACTAGCTAGAGCTAGCACTTAAACGAAGTACAGCTGATCGATCATCATCTTATTTTTCACTTCAAGCCTTTAATAGTTTGTTTAAGGAGCATTAACAGAAAACTAACAAGTCAAGAATATAATAATTTGATTAATTAAGAAATCATTTTAAATTAATGCAAGAGAAAGGATTATATTAAGACCTCTCCTAAGATGGAAGCAAAGAACACGTGTCCATCTAGTCAACTAAAGGCATTAAGCAATTCAATGTAAAGGAATTGATTAATTAATTTACCTATAAATTAGCAGCTCAATTGATGAAGGAATTAAAACTAAACTTTATCAAACTATATCAGATGATGAAATTAGTTTTGTTTGCTTTATAATTTTTTTATTCCTAATACCAAAGTGGATATCTGGTTATTTGATAAAATAAATTTGTCTAAATATAAATATAAATCAACGGTAGAGATGTTTGTAATCGATTTAGAATCTCAATAAAAGCTTATGATCAAATTAGAGTTTCAGTTTCGAGTTAAAAATCCTTCTCTCAACTCAAAAGAAAAAATGATAAATAAATTTAAGATGATGTGTGAAAGTTATAGTAAGACACTCTACTACCAAAGAAGAAAACGTGGTATAAATAATCAATATATTGATTGAAGAAAGTCAATATACATTTAAGAACTCACACGTGAGGAAGCAAATAAGATCGATGAGAAAGGTGGCATTTATAGAGCACAATCAGCTCTCTCTCTCTCTCTCTCTTATAATTTTATATTTCTTCAATCCCTTCATTAAGAAGAGAAGAGGTGTTGTAAGTAGCCTCCACTGAAATGATTCCTTCTCAGTACCCATTACTGAGTTACATCTCTGGAAGCCAAAATTGCTGAAATCCAATCCTCGTACATCAAACCAGAGAAGAAAAGGGTGACCCAACAAACATACAAACAAAATTAGCTTCTCATTATCATCATCATTCATCATCATCAATTTTGGCTCCATTTGCAGCTTTATATATAAATATACCTTCATATCCTTTTTATGTCTATTCTTATTTCTATCTTTTATTAACACAAGTACTGCTGGTCCACTTTTTCCCTGTTTTATCTTGCCTTTTAAGCACTCTCTTCTCTCTTGTCCTCTTCTAACCTTTCTCTTATATTTCTTTATCTCTCTTTCCCTTCAATCTCTTTTTCTCTCTCTGCCAATATTATTCCTTCAATACCTAGAGAGAGCATGCCTGAATGTCAAGGGAAAGGTAACAAGTACAAATCTCTTTCTTTCTCTTTTTCTCTAAAATGCAAGATCATCATATTCCTATGACCCTAGCTATTTTTTCTTTATTTATTTTCTAGCTGCCAAGTTTTTATCCTTAATTTCATCATGTTTTTTTCACTATACATGTTGATGAATGCTTTATAAACCAACACTAATTAATAACTCTAATTTATATTATTTTGATTTCAATTTCTTGTAGGGAGAGATTTGATGAGATAGGCAAGAAGATCAAAAGAGAAATAGATGCCTCATCTCAAATGGGAAGAAGACACATGTTGGGTCCTCCTGGAACCCTAAATACAATTACTCCTTGTGCTGCTTGTAAGCTTTTGAGAAGAAGATGTGCTCAAGAATGTCCTTTCTCTCCATATTTCTCTCCTCATGAACCTCAGAAGTTTGCTTCTGTTCATAAAGTTTTTGGTGCCAGCAATGTCTCAAAGATGCTAATGGTAATTCTTTTCTCTTTCAAAAAAAAAACCTAGCAATTTGATTCTCTTTACCTTACTTTCTAAATTTGGTATGTACCAAGTTCTTGTTCTTGAACAAATAAGCTTCCCCTCAGCCTTACTGAGAACGTATAATTAAGTTTCTGTTGTCGAACTTGGGACTTTCAGATTGGTTACAGGCGTGTCTATCACTAAGTTATGTTTGCAGGATAATCAATAATTTTTTTTTACTTAATTAGTGCTTTTGAAATCATCTCTAAGACTATTGGGTTCCAAGGATTTGTTGCTAATATGGCTATAATTTGCATGAATAATGCAGGAGGTACCAGAAAGCCAAAGAGCTGATACAGCAAATAGTCTTGTTTATGAGGCAAATGTAAGACTAAGAGATCCAGTTTATGGATGCATGGGTGCAATTTCAGCTTTACAACAGCAAATTCAAACATTACAAGCTGAACTTAATGCAGTAAGGGCTGAAATACTCAAATACAAATATAGAGAAGCAAACATTTTACCTTCTACTCATGTAGCTTTGCTTTCTTCTGGAGCTGTTTCTATTGCTGCAACATCCACATCTTTAGCCCCAACCCCACAACAACCACCGCCTCCACCGCCGCCTCCTCCTCCTCCTCCTCCTTCTCTTCCTCCTTCTTCCTCCTCTTCTTCCTTGTACACTCACCAGCCCACCACTTCGGCCGACTATAGTACTATTTCAAGTGATCATAATATGGCTTTCTTTGGTTAATTAATTAAGTATAAATTTCTAGTCTGTCAAAGGAATTAAACCATTTATTTCTTTATTATCAAACAGGCTGATGAACAATAAAATTTGAGGAAGAGAATTAATTAATACTGATATTTTTAATGGGTTGGGGTTGTTCAATTAATCTTGAAATTAATTAATCACTGTTCACATCGTTTATTGAATTCTATATGTGTTTATTAGATAGTGTTGGTTGATATGTTTCTTTCTTCAGTACTTATTCTTCAATATACTAATAAAATTCTTGTTTTTCACTTATTTAATTAATGTTTTTGTAGCCATATTACTATGCATACAATATATATAACCTTGATTTGTCCATTACAGTTAATATTGAAACATAAACAAATTCAAGAACTTAAGGATTTTTTTATATAATAAAGTTTGATATAAATTAAATTGAATCAGCCACATATATATTTGAGTATTGGAATGAATTGATGTGTGTGCATGGCATGCAAGCTGGATCAGCAATTTTTGAGGCATGTTAATCTGTGCTATTGATGAAAGAATCTGATATCATGTTGCTTCAAGTTGGGGGAGACAGGTTTGGCTGTGATAATCCCCATATAGAAGAGGTTAGAAACTTCTCAATTAAGTATACTAATACTAGTATTACTTTACAATTTGAAAGACATGTAGAAGAAGCCATTATTATATACTACTAATATATTTTCTTTCCCCTGTGGTACCCCCTTTTAGTGAATATATATATATATATATATATATATATAGTACTAATAACTTTTGATATTCTTCATTTCCGCTGCTTTTTTTTTTTTTGAGAGATAAATTAATTAATGTTCGTGTTTTTGGCATATGAATTCTTGTTTCATATTCTTAATTTCTTGTTTTTTTTTTTTTGTGTTGTTTGCATTGTTTACCTTTTTTTTAGTGCCCATGAATTTGTTTACATTTCACAAATCATATTTATTTGGTTATTAGTGGTATATATATATATATATGATAATTATAGTCTGTCAAGAAGGAAATGGTTCAATTAGTCTTCTTAACTAGGCCTGTACGTGAGGTTCTTGATGATTTTAATTTGCAAGGCAAACCAAGACCTTTCTATATATACATATAACTAAGTACATTCCAAAAAGTAATAATTGTTTTTTTATAAAAAATAATAGTAGTGATTATTAATTTGTCATGTTGTTTTTTAAGGTAGAATCATACAAGAAAATATTAATTTGGTTCCTCATTGTACATCTCACAAGGCATTAATGTAAGATGTAGAAACTTTTTATTGGACTAAGTTAAGAAATTCTTCTGCTTATCAAATAACTTGATTGATTTAATATCCTATGTGTAGAGACCCTTTGACCAAGTTATGTTATTCTTTAAGCATGTACTGATCATGAATATGCCAATATGGTTTAATTTTAGTCATATGGTTGATAATATAAAATTTGCAAACATGTGAGATCTTAGGAAAATGAATTTAAAACAAATGGCATTCTTCTTGAGAATTATTCATTAGAACTTGAAAATTAGGAACGAGCTTAATCTGTGCTTAGTGAGATATATGGTATATTATTTGCATTATTACAGATCAAAAGTTCCTTATTATATTCTTTATAAGGAACGCATTTCTTTCTTTAAATTTGTTGACTACTTAATTCAACCTCGATATATTTTGTCTTTGAACAAACTAAGAAAAAAAAACCTATTATAATTAAATTGTGAAAAATGACTAAAGATATGTCCAATTATATATATAATTAATTAAGAGAGAAATTAATTTATGTCGAGTTACTTAAAGGGTATGTCAGTAAAATGAAGAATTAATGCATGTATATATACTTAAAAAGGTTAGGGGTGTGCATTGGTGCGGTTCGGTTCGGTTTAGTTTGAATTGGATCAAACCGATCGATTTTCGGTGGTCCAAAGTTGAAACCGAATCGGACCGAATTAATCCCTAAACCGAACCAAACCAAAATTATTTCAGATTTTTGGTTTAGTTCGGTTCGGTTTGGTCAGTTTTTGTTTTATATATATTTTATATTTTTTAAAATTTTAAATAAATATTTATTAAATTTTATATACTCATATATTAAAAAAAATCATTACATATATATATAAAAAAGCAAAGAACATATAAAAATGTATAAAACATATATATATAATAAGTAAAATATATAAAAATATATAAATATAAATTTAAAAAATTAAATTAAATAATTTCGGTTTTTGGTTCGGTTCGGTTCTGTTTTTCAAACATGAAAACCAAACCAAAAACCGAAAACCAAAATTTTGGAAAATAAAAACCGAACCGAACCGTTCAACCAAATATCCGAACCAAATTTCATAAATCGGTTCAGTTTGGTTCGGTTTCTCGGTTTGGTTTGGTTTTTGCACACCCCTAGGTATTAATTCCAAGTGGGTATACTTTTTTATGGTGGAGTATAATAATTCTTGTTTAAGAATTATGATTGTCGGTGACAGACAATGTTTTTTGGTAGCGGGTATTTTTTTTTTAAAGTATGGTGGAGATTGTTCAAAATAATTAAAAAAAAAAGGTCAAATTTGTGGTGCTTATAAAATTCAGCACCGAATTTTAACTTGATTTTGTAAGTTTTTTGTTTGTTCTCTTTATGGCTTCTTCCTATAAAATGGTCCTGCCATTTTGAGAGATTACAACACCAACACACAGCACAAAGGAGATCTGGGAGAGGGAGAGAAAAATAAAGAGAGGTGTGGGTGTGTTTAAAAATCAAGAAAATTGTGAGGGTTAGAGGGTTTGGTAAAATTATCTGGGTACCCTTTGGGTGTTTTTCTTGGGTTTTAGGTGTGAGAAAAATATTGTATTTTATATTTTGTGGTTGTAATAATTTTCCACAGAGTGAATATTTTTCTTGGTTGTCTTTTGACAACGGCCGTGGTTTTTCTCTGGATTTGGAGTTTTTCACGTAAATCCTTGTCTTGTTAATTTCTCTATGGTTATTTGACTATTTTTATTAAAGGTAGTCTGTGGAGTAATGGGGAATTTTTTCCCAACAACATATGCATAGCATATTGAAAACGTTTGTGTTTTCATGCAAGTTAGCACAAAGAAAAGACACAAATTACTAATATAATTTGAAATGGAAACATTTCCACACAAACAGACACAAATTGTTTGTGTTTCCACTTTAATTATACGTCTATTTATTTTTTTTTTTTAAAAAGAGAGTTAATGTACTATATTATAATCTATTTTTTTTATCAATTAAACCATGATGTAAAATTTATTGAACAATTTGGTATGTTCTCACAATTCAAAAGGACATTGGACTACGTACGGTCGCACATTTTTAAGTTTGGAATTATATTTTTCAAAAATGATATAGTTGTGGGTAAAATGAAACATTTTGTTAAAAAAAAATTAATTGAAATGTAAAATTATCACTGTAAAAAATGTAACAATAAGAGAGAATGATAAGATTATTTGTACCTAATCTTCATGGTATGGTTTGCCGTCTATGATAATTTTTGGGATGTGAGCAATCTTAGACCAATCTTCCCCTGTTTGAGGCTTGCATCTTTGGCTTAATTGATCACAATCTTCAATTATTAGTTTTTGAAGAGATGTTAGACTTCTTATGCTTGCGGGCAGTTCTCTGAGGTTGTCACAATTTTTAAGTTGCAAAATTTGCAGTGTATCAATGGAACCTTGAAGAAGCCATTCTGGAAAATACACCAATTTTGGTAAACTCCCAAGTATCAATTTTTTAAGATGGAATCGTGTGATGTCTTGATTGTTTTTCCCTTCCACCATGTTCAAATTAAGGTTTACACATCGAGAAATAAAAAGTTTCTCCAATGAAGTCAGGTATTTCATGCTCAGCGGCAAACACATCAAGCTTGGACAACGACCAATAGCCAGTGATTGAAGATTGGTGAAACCTTGCATATCTTTGCACATGGAGCTGAAATTTTTGGAGTCACATATAGCCAAAAGATGAAGAGATTTCAGGCATTCTATTCCATTTTTTGGCAAACACTTTTGCTTTGTAGTTATCATTAGAGATCTAAGGCTGATCAAGTACCTTATATCACAAGAAAACTCCTCAAGTTCATGACATCCACCAAACCATAGAGATTGCAAATTCTGTAACTTGTAAAGAGAGGATGGGAGTCTTTTAACTTTGGAATAGCTCAAATTAAGGAATCTCAAATGCTTCAATGAACCAATCTCTTCTGGCAACATCACTAAATCAGAATAACTCAAATTCAAGAACCGCAAATATCGAAATCTCAACAGGCATGACTGGATGATTGATTTGCTGTTAATGCCTTCCCCATTAAAGGGAGTAATTGTTCGGACACGATCTGATTCTGAACCCTTTAAGACTGTAAGAAAATCTTTTGGAAGTGAATTTGGTTCAGCTACTAACAAATGGCGTATGCTTTTGGAAATCTGCCAAGTTCTAGATGTTATAATCAAGCACTCATTTTGCGTTAATGATGTTGCAAGATCATGTACTAAATCATGCATTCTACAGCTAATGATGCCAAAATTTTCTTCAAAATCTTGGAAAAATGATCTACAACACAACTCATTGAAATAATGGAGGCCAATCTCTTCTAAATTTTCACTGTCATTCTTCACGTGAAGAAGCCCGAGTGCCATCCAAAACCGAATTAACTCAAAATGAAAATATTCATGATCTTTTGGGAAGAACGAACAGTATGCAAAGCATCTTTTCAAGTGAAACGGTAGCTGCTCATAACTTATTCTTAACGCGGGTAATATGTCCTTTTCTTTTTGTTCTAATCTCCATATCTCGCTATCCCTTATAGACTTCCAATCATGCTCACTGGTGTTTGAATAAAGCAAATTCCCCAGTGTAATGACTGCAAGTGGAACTCCTTGGCATTTTCCCACAATTTCTTCACCAATCTTCATCAGATTGGGATAGAGATCTTGAACTTGTTCATCTCTGAATACACAATTGAAAAACAGAGACGAACAATTCTTGTGAGAAAGATCATTCAAATTGTATGGTGGAACACTACCCATGATTGAGGCAACGCGATTACTTCTTGTAGTGACAACAATCTTACTTCCTTGAGTTCCTTCAGCACTTGCCATTAACAATGCTTTCAATTCACGCCATTTGCTAGGATCCTCGTTCCACACATCATCTAAGATAAGCAAGTATTTCTTGCCATTAAGAGTATCTCGCAGGAATCTTTGCAGTCGTTCAACATCCCAATCTGTACAATTTTCCCCTGTGGCAGATTTGATGATCTTTGTTAAGACTTTCTGCAAATCAAATTCGTTAGAAACACAAACCCACAGTTTCTCCTGAAAATGACTAGCTACCCTTTCGTCATTATACACCAATTTAGCAACTGTAGTCTTTCCCAATCCTCCCATCCCAACAATAGGAAGAATGGATACATTTTCACCAGCAACAACATTCAGTAAAAATTCTAAAATCTTCTCTTTATCTTCATCCCTTCCGATGACAGACGAAGCATCCACAAAGGAATGGGTCACCTCCCTCTCCATTCGAATAAATACTCTATCTTTGATGCCCTCATTGAGGCCAAAATCAGACTTAAGAGCAGCAATTTCAACTATTCTTTCTTTAATCTTCTTAACTCTACAAGCAATTCTAAAGCGGAATGTGAGTGGGTTTGAGCTAGAAAAGAAACGGCATACCTTTCTTTTACTACCCCTAGAGTTGGTCACTTGTCTTCTCAAAGCTTCACACTCAACCTCATCAACCACATCTTCAGCATCGTACATGATATCTCGGAGCTTTTCCAGCCAGAGCTGTATCCGCTGATTCTGTGCTCGCTGTTGTTCTGCATCCAAAAGCACAGCTTTGATGGCCAACAACATCTCCCTAATCTTTTCCAGATTAGTTTCAAGTCCCCATGCCAAGCCAAGTTGTTGAAAAGCAAATGAACTTAGCTTTCCTAAAATATTTTCCACTATTTCAAATAAAAATTGTTCTGCCATTCCTTTTGGGGAGGAGAGTGATTTCCTGTAAATATTAAATCTGCTTAAAGAGAGAAAAAAAAAAAAACTTGAGAGAGAGACAGAGACAAAAGCATAAGAGAAAAGACTGTTATAAGTGATTTCCTTCAGTATGAAATGTGTTGGAGAAAATAATGAATGCAGACAGGCCGTTGATTCAAAGAAAAAAGACTTTTGACTTGTATGTCCTGCAAATGTATTTGATTGGTTGTCTCAGCTTCATTTTTCCATACTGTGTCATAGTCAAATAACGACCCATTTTCTCCTCCACT
>CANYLF010088762.1:0-10181 GCA_948193215.1 Bocquillonia castaneifolia
ATAAATAGAGAGGTTGTAACTCCTATTATTTTCTCATAGTGAAATTCTTTTTTCTTGCTCGTGGTTTCTACCCTAATTAGTTTAGGGGTTTTCCACGTAAAATCTGTGTATTTTATTATTCTTTATCTTTATTTTCTCAAATTATTAGCTGTGGTCTTACTCTATCCGGTCCATTTTTCTCAACAATTGGTATCAGAGCCATCTGGTTGGCAAGAAATTCTTCAAAAATCTTAGTATGCTCTATGGTTGCAGCTTAGTCTGATCTTCCACATCAGAAAAGGGTTTTGAGGTTTTTGAGGTTTCTTTGGTGCAAAAGAGCTTGTGTGCAGTAGTGGGAGCACTTACAATCTGGGGAAGATTCTGTATAAGGAGATTGGTACTTAAGAGGTCCGCTTGTGACCCACCAGTCTTTCCTGGGAACGTACCTAGTGAGTTATGTTCATTACTACGGTTCATTTTGAAAGCTAAAAGTCACTGTTTGTAATAGAAGCAATGACGGCAAAATTTGAGATTGAAAAGTTCAACGGGAGAAATTTCTCACTGCGAAAATTGAAGACAAAGGCGATCTTGACAAAAGATAGTTGTCTGTCGATGATCAGTGAAAGGTCGACAACATTCACAGATGACAATAAATGGAACGAGATGAATGTGAATGCTATTGCAAACCTTCATCTGGCACTTGCAGATGAGATCTTGTCTAGCATAGAAGAAAAGAAGACGACAAAGGAGATCTGGGACCACCTTACCAAACTGTACGAGACCAAGTCATTACAAAACAAAATTTTCCTTAAGAAGAAACTCTACACCTTGAGAATGTCAGAATCTACTTCAGTGATAGAGCACCTTAATGTCTTGAATACTCTATTTTCATAGCTCACATCTTTGGGCTATAAAATATAGTCACAAGAACGTGCAAACTTCTACTCCAAAGTCTACCTGATTCATATGATCAACTCATCATCAGTTTAACAACTAATGTTGGTACTGAAATTCTAGTCTTTGATGATATAGTAGCTGCTATTCTTGAAGAAAAAAATCAGCGAAAGAACAAAGAGGACAAGCAGGCAGGTTCACACCAAGTGGAAGCCTTGACGGTGATGAGAGGGAGATCAATAGAACGTGGCCCAAGTGGGAGTCACAATCATGGTAGGTCAAAATCAAAAAGTAAGAAGAATTTTAAATGCTACCATTGTGGTAGGAAAAGGTCACCTGAAGAAGGATTGGTGGAGTCTGAAGAATTCCAATCCTCAAGGGAATGTGGCAAGCACTTCAGATGATGGAAATGTATTATGCTTTGAAGCAGCAATTTCAACGGAGAGCAGGAAGAAATTTGCTGATGTATGGCTTCTTGACTTAGGAGCAACTTATCACATAACCTCTCGAAGAGAATGGTTCCATCATTATAAACCTATCTTAGGAGGATCTGTGTATAGTTGTGAAGATAATGCCTTAAAAATCATAAGCATTGGAACCATCAGGTTGAAGATGCACGGCGGTACAGTCCGCACTATTCAAGGAGTGCGACATGTGGTGGGCCTAAAGAAGAATTTGTTATCTCTAGGACAACTGGACGATCTTAATTGTATTATCAAAGTTCAGAAAGGGATCATGAAGATTAGTCGATGAGCGCTTGTAATAATGAAAGGAGAAAAGATTGCTGTAAATTTGTATATGCTTTTAGAAGAGACTATGCAAGAAGCAGAAGCATATGTTGCTTTAAGTAGTTCAAGTGAAAGATCTGCAATGGTGTGGCATCAGAAACTGGGACATATGTCTGAACAAGGCATAAAGGTTCTTCCGGAGAAAAGTCTACTTCTAGGTCTAACAAAGGTGTCACTACCCTTTTGTGAACATTGCATAACAAGCAAGCAGCATCAACTACAGTTCAACACATCCAATTCTAGAAGCAAGACTATTCTAGAATTAGTTCACTCTGATGTATGGCAAGCACCGGTTTCATCACTAGGAGGAGCAAAGTACTTTGTGTCCTTCATCGATGATTACTCTAGAAGATGTTGGGTGTATCATATCAAGAGCAAGGGAGATGTGTTTGCCATTTTCAAAACTTACAAAGCGCGGGTTGAACTTGATTCAGGCAATAAGATCAAGTGTTTGAGGACAGATAATGGAGGAGAGTACACTGGTAATGAATTTTATAGCTTTTACAAGCAAGAAAGGATCAAGAGGCGGTTCACTACAGCATACACTCCTCAATAAAATGGAGTGACAGAGCAGATGAACAGAACATTGTTAAAAAGAACAAGAGTAATGTCGGGAGCTACGGGTCTGGATAAGGCATTCTGGGCAGAAGTAGTCAACACCGCCTGTTGTGTGATTAACCGATCTCCATATTCAACAATTGATCTAAAGACGCTGATGGAGATATGGACTAAGAAGCCAGTTGATTATTCAAACCTCCATATATTTGGAAGTCCTATGTACGTGATGTACAATGCCCAAGAAACTACAAAGCTGGATCCAAAATCCAGGAAGTGTTTGTTCTTGGGATATGCTGACGGTGTAAAGGGGTATCACCTGTAGGATCCCACTGCCCGTAAGGTTACAGTCAGCAGGGATATTATCTTTTTAGAAAATAAATTGAAGGGAGAAGATGATAGCACTTCAAAAGAAAGCCTAGAGACTATAATTGTACAGGTGGAAAGGAAGTCTGCATAAGAAGATTCTTCTGAAATAACACTAGAGTTTGAAGAGGAAGAGCCAGCCGAGTCTGAAGAGTCAGAACTTGGAAAGGGAAAATGTGCAAAATCAACACCAACCTGGCATAAAGATTATGTTATGGGCAGTAATGTTGTATACTGTCTTCTAACTGAGGAAGAGGAGCCATCAACTCTCTAAGAAGCAATGAGTAGTTCAGATGCATCTCAGTGGATGGCAGCAATGCAAGAAGAAATGGAACCTTTGCATAAAAACAAGACTTGGGAGCTTGTGCACTACCACAAGGAAGAAAGGCCATTGGCAACAAATGGATCTTTAAGATCAAAAGAAATAGTGATGATCAAGTGGAGCGGTTTCATGCAAGATTGGTGGTGAAAGGATATGCTCAGAAAGAGGGGATTGCCTTCAATGAAATATTTTCCCCTGTGGTTCGACTGACAACTGTTCTAGTAGTCCTAGCAATGTGTGCTACATTTGACTTACATCTAGAGCAGCTAGATGTGAAAACAACTTTTCTTCATAGAGATCTTGAGGAAGAGATTTATATGCTCCAGCCGGAAGGTTTTGAAGAAAAAGGAAAGTGGAACTTGGTTTGCAGGTTGAACAAATCTCTATACGGTCTAAAGCAGGAACCGAGGTGTTGGTATATGAGATTCGATTCCTTCATCATGAGCCTTGGATCCAACAGACTTAATGCAGACCTTTGTGCATATTTCAAGAGGTTTGGTAAAAGTGATTTCATTATCTTGTTGTTGTATGTTGATGACATGTTGGTAGCAGGCCCCAACAAAGATCATATTGAAAAATTGAAGGCGTAGTTGGCTAGGGAATTTGAAATGAAGGACTTGGGACCGGCAAACAAGATTCTAGGGATGCAAATTCACTAAAACAGAAACAATAGGAAGATTTGGCTTTCTCAGAAAAATTATTTAAAGAAGATCTTGTGACGCTTCAATATGCAATATTGTAAGTCAATTTCTACCCCACTTCCTGTTAGTTTCAAGTTATCCTCCAGTATGAGTCCTAGCAATGAAGAAGGAAGGATGGAAATGTCTCGAGTACCATATGCATCAGTAGTGGGGAGTTTAATGTTCTCAATGATTTGTACACGACCAGATATTGCACATGCAGTGGGAGTAGTTAGTCGGTACATGGCTAATCCTGGCAGAGAGCATTGGAATGCTGTAAAAAGTATCCTAAGATATATTAGGGGAACCTCAGATGTTGCATTATGTTATGGAGGATCATACTTTATTGTCAGAGGATATGTTGACTTGGATTATGCTGGTGATCTTGATAGAAGCAAATCTACTACAGGGTATATGTTCATACTTACTGGCGGAGACGTGAGCTGGGTATCAAAACTGCAGTCAGTTGTGGCAACCTCAACAACAGAAGTAGAATATGTAGCAGCTACACAAGCTAGTAAGGAAGCAGTATGGTTGAAAATGATAATGGAGGAACTCGGGCATGAACATGAAAAGATTTCTTTGTTTTGTGATAGTCAAAGTGCCTTGCACCTTGCGAAGAATCCAGCGTTTCATTCAAAGTCAAAACACATATGAGTCTAGTATCACTTCGTTCATGAGAAAGTGGAAGACGACACTGTGGATATATAGAAAATTCATACTAAAGACAACCTAGCAGATTTTTTTGACGAAAGCAGTTAACACTAAAAAGTTTATCTGGTGTCGATCATCTAGTGGCCTGACAGAAGCATAAGCAGCATTGAACGATAAGGAATAAAGAATGGTGTGAAGATCTGATTGATCCTAAATCAGATCTTCAAGTGGGAGATTGTTGATATTAATTGAGTTATTTCTCCCACATTAAAAATTTACAAAACTTGAGGGTCCTTCTAAAGCTATAGAATGGAAGCCTCACTTTGTTATTAGATTTATCCAATTCCAAAGAGAAAAATATTAGAGAGTTAAGTAATTATTTTTCTCCTATTATAAAGAGAGAATTTTTAGTGTTTCTCCTTTATAAATGAGAGGTTGTAACTCCTATTATTTTCTCATAGTGAAATTCTTTTTTCTTGCCCGTGGTTTTTACCCTAATTATTTAGGGGTTTTCCACGTAAAATCTGTATGTTTTATTATTCTTTATCTTTATTTTCTCAAATTATTAGCTGTGGTCTAACTTTATCCGGTCCGTTTTTCTCAACAATCGAGTCGAAAGTCTATTTTTACCTATTTTCTCAATATTACACCCATTACTACATATTAAAAAGTAATTATATATATATATATATATATATATTTCTTTTATGCGATCCACATCAAGCATCGAGTGTAAAAACAATGTACATCTTGAAATTTTGCTGATCGATTATTAAAGATATATTTCTTTTATGTGATCCACATCAAGCATCGAGTGTAAAAGCAATGTACATCTTGAAATTTTGCTGATCGATTATTAAAGATCGATTATTCTTATATATATATATATATATATATATATATATATATATATATTGAAGTTTGGTCTTTGGACTAGTTACAATTGGCGACTCAGAATACTCCAAAAAAAAAAAAAATTAAAAACAGCTAACCATTAAGAATGTTAATTTTATCAACCCAGATTTTGTCATCCAGCACCACTTACCAATTAAGTTACATTTAAATACTTAATGACAAACTGGCAATGTTTGTTAACGGCATCCATTTTGTCCTCAGTGCCACCTACCGATCTACATCATCAAGGTTCGGTAAAATAAAGAAAGGTAATCCTCATCAAAAAAAAATAAAAATAAATAAATAAATAAAGGTAATATAAAATGGGTTTTTTTCTCTAAAAAAAATATAAAATGGGTTTTTCTCATCGGTTCCTTTAATATCGTTAACTTTTTTTTATAGGCAAAAGGTACAAAAAAAGCGCTTAAATTATAATGAAAATCTCACTAAATCCTTTAACTTTAAAGTGTCTCACTTTGATCCTTAAAATTTTTAAAATGGTACAAAATACACCTACATCTAACAAAATTTAGTAAAGACTAATATATCTATAAAATAAGACTTATTAGTATGTGAACTGTATGTTTATAATAATTAAAATAAATCACAGTTATAAGTTAAGGTTCTAGTGAATAAATGATCACCTAAAATTATCAATAATTTTCTAAGTTAAGGTTCTAGTGAATAAAAAAATTATTAGGTTCTAAATCATTAATTATATGTGAACTGGGTCCTCAACCAAATAAAAATAAAATTGATTTTGACCACAAATAAGTTAATTGAGTTCAAAAAAACAGAATTGACAACTTAAAATCCAAGCTATGTTAAAATTCTTTAGTATGTGCGCGATCTGTTTTCGCAATTTCAATAAAGAAAAATAGTTGAACTCTTTTTACACAGCTCCACATTCATTATTTATTTAGCTATCTCTCTATCACGTATTGAATTTATTAGCAGTATTTTTATTTTATCTAAGTATTTGTGTTAATTAACTCAATTTTATTTCCTTTACTTAGTTCTAATTTTTAAGTCAAACAAATAAAATCTAATTGTATAGAAACACCTACACTTTTTAATTTTTCAGTTATGTTGATTTTAATATAATATTTTTATTTTATTTTATTGTACATGTAGTTATGCCATTTTGAATTTTATTTTTATAATACATATTTTATTCTTTTTCGTGTTACAAATAATTTTATTTTATGTTTATTATTATAACATATCATGATATTATCATTTACTTCCTCCATTTCTAAATATTTGAAGTTTTGGGAAGAAATTTTATTCCAAATTATTCAAACACACTATTTTATGCTTTTTTTTCAATTTTATTCCTATTAATTCTACTTTATCAAAACTAAAGTTTTTACTCAAATGCTAATATTTCAAAACCGGAGAAAAACCACGTCCATTTCAAAAGACAACCGAGAGAAATATTCATTATGCGGAAAATTATTACAACCACATAATATAAGATACAATATTTTTCTCATACCTAAAACTTAAGATAAATACCCAGAGAGTACTCAAGAGAATTTTTTCCAAACTTCTAACCCTCACAATTTTCTTGAATTTTAAACACACACAATTAACCTCACCTAGTAAATCTCACATGCTCTCACATCCCAAGCCAATGCTCACCCTCTGTTCTTAAAACAAAAACTACACATATCGATCATATGGTTCCACATCACAAATAAACAGGGCAAAAGAAAACTCCAAAGCCTCCAAATGTACGGTCACTTTCTTAGCTCCTGAAATCTATTAGAGAGCATGTAACACCTGTACTTTAATATTAAGTTAAAGATATTAATTATGTGATTAATTAAGATTGATAATTGGATCACTCTTAATACAATTGAATTGTTAACTTAAGAATTTCTATTATTAAATTCTTTAATTAAAGGGTAAACTTATAAAGAATGTGAGAGAAGTAACTTGTATTATGTCAAATATCAAGGTATTAGAGTAGGAATTTTCCTTTTATTGGCTTTTAGTGGGCTGAGATAAGGATAAAGGTTTATTTATTATTCTTTAATGAAAGTTGTAACACCCATTTTATATTTTCTAAAAATAAAATTCATTTAGCATGAGTTGCATGCATGAGCATGGTAATATGCATACATTTGCATGGGTGCAAAAATAAATTTTAAACATGTAAAAAGAAAATTATCATATATTATATATTTATACATAAATGACATTTTATATTGATTAATGGTATTTAAGTCATTTCACATGAGTAAATAAGGGTATTAAGGGAATTTTAAAATCTACACATTAGATTTATTTTAATCAAAAATATTATCTTTGGTAGAATTAATTTAATTGGTTAAATAAAGATGAAATCTTTAAACAACCCATTAAATTAAAAGAATTAAAGATAAAGGATAATAAATAAAATAAAATAAAATAAAAGTGAGACTCATCAGATTGATTTTAGTCAAAAAAATATTATCTTTGGTAGAATTAATTTAATTGGTTAAATAAAGATGAAATCTTAAAACAACTAATTAAATTAAGATAATTAAGGATAAAGGATAATAAAATAAAATAAACAAGACAAAATAAAAGAGAGATCTCAGAAATAGAGGAGAGGGCTGGAGACGATTGAGAGAGTGTAAAAAATAAAATTTTTATTAAATCAAAACAAAATGAAGATCAAACAAAGAATTAAAGCTTAATTCGGTAAGTTCTTTTAATTAATTTTTATCTAATTGTTATTAGGGTTAAAAAAATTAGAAAAAATTATATATATGTTGTAAACATGTAATTAAAGTATAATTAAGAAGAAAATAATTTTTATTTCATGAAAAAGTTTGAAAATTTGAAGTAAATTTTAGTGATAAGCAAGTTATGCTTCTGAAATTCTGCACCTGAGCCCTTCAGTAAAAATTTAATATCTTGAGCTATAGAACTCCGATTGAGGTGATCTTTGTGGCCACAGAAACCTTAAGATGTCTCTAACACCCTGTAAAATTTCATAAGAAAATTCATTTATTTGGTTGGTCGTTTTTAATCAAACTTTATACTACTCTGTTAATTCTAGTAGCTTGAGTAGTAATACTAAAAATATCATAACTTGCTTTGTATAAATGATATTAAGGTGATTCTTGTTACTACGGATTCTATACGGATAGAAGTACAAATCTGGAAGAGATGAGATTTATAATATATCTCTTGATAGTGTATTGTGTAATGAAGCCTTTTACTAGATAGAGTACTTAAATAACAAAAATAGATTATTGACGTAATTTTGAGTTCATTGTATATATAATTAACTATTGGGTTTAAATTCGCTAATAGTGTTAGTTAGTAGCCATAATTGGGAGGATGTTTCAGAGCAAACTTCCACTATCTGATCATCTTCAGTAAAACATTTCTTGCACCATAAACCAATTACAAGGTCAATTAGATTGCATGATGCTCTTGAAATTCTCTTAGCAAGGCAAGGTAGTAAAACCAACATGAAGAAAATGTTTGGTCTCATGTCTGGACACAAAGAAGCAGTCTCAGATGAGATGATTTAGATTCTGGTTTTTTTTTTTTTTCCTTAATAAAGTTCCTTTTAGTAGTTTGATAAATGTAAGCCAAATTAAGAACAGAAACATCACATGAAAACTGCAAGTTAAGCTATAACAAATGAAAACTGCAAGTTAAGCTATAACAAAATGGTAAAGTTGCAAATTAATTGTCAAAGTATTATCAAAAAAAAAAAAAATTAATTGTCAAAGTTCTGCTATCTATTTAACCCCTCAAACACAGATCTAAATGTGAAAGTCAGAAATAAACTTATTGATTTCCTAACTTAATTAGGATCACTATTTTCTTGTATCACTCTGCATCCTTCTTGTCATTAATGAAATTTAGAACATCAGGATATGTCTATAGGAATTTTCTTAACCACTAAAATATGTCTGTAGGAATTATCGTATCATTTATTTGTACTTTATAATAAAGGTTATAGAATCCTAAATTATATTTGGCCTGATTAATTTTTTTTTATAATTAATGTTCCAATTACTTTGATCAGAAGGTAACTCAAATGCTTCGATAAAAAATATAATTCTATTTTTTTGAATTTTGGTTTACAAGATGAAATTTCAATACGCAATTAAATACCAACTGGTAGATCCCTTAGTTGAAGTCATCAAACCAAATCCATTCGGTTACTACTCACTACTACTTGCAAAAAGAAAATTCTGATTCATGTACATGATGAAAAATGCTAAGCTTTTCAAGTCCAGAATTTCATTCGGACCAAATTCTATCAGACTTTATTCATACATTAAACTGCAATCTGTTGGAGAAGTGAAAAATTAAAAATAATCCAATTTACAGAATGAACGGCGATTGACTAACATACAGAATGAACGGTGATTTTCTTTGATAGGGAAGAAATCTCGGTAACAATTCATGCCTAGTTCTTTGTGCATCTGTCGGGCAATTCTTGTCAAGAGGTCTTTCAAGCTGGGATGAAAAGTGAAACCTGAAGAGTATTGAGCTCATAAAAAAAATATTATTTTAAGAGAAAAAGAAGAGAACAAACTAAGTCAAATACATGAAGATTTGTTTGTGGGATGATTTCTTAACAATGTGAAGCCTCCATTATATAGTCTTGGAGGAGCCTCCCATGCCTACAATCTTCCAATTTGAGAGAAAAACAATTAACAAAAATTTTCAAATCACCAATTTTCCAATGTGGGATTTGAGTAAAAAAACAACAATACAATAAATCCTATAATTAATTAATGATGATTCTTAACACTCTCCCTCATTATTAATTTCCTCCTTGATATGCTTCCTTGAAATCATACTAAGTAGTTTTCTAAAGTTTTCTAACTTCATATTATTGAGTCCTTTAGTGAAAATGTCAGCCAACTGATCTTCTGTCTTTACCTGTAACACTTTGATTTCTCCAGCTAATACTTTTTCTCGAATAAAATGATACTGCACCTCCACATGCTTTGTCCTTGCATGAAATACTGGATTTTTAACCAAGCTGATAGCTGATTGATTATCGCAATATATTGGTACTACATAATC